>VATE01000280.1:0-16788 GCA_008065195.1 Metschnikowia amazonensis | reverse complement strand
TGGTATGAATAATTTTGTAATATTAGTATGAATAATTTAGTCGCACTAGTATGAATAATTTTGTCGCACTGGTATGAATAATTTTGAAAAATACTGTATACAGCATAACATGGAAACTACTTTACTACCCTATTGCGACCGTTGATTTGAAGACTTCAAGAATAAAATGTAATCACAATCAGCAAGATAAAATATGTGATTACTGAATTCGATTAAAGTTGGTGTGAAACATTATACCATTTGGTTTGAGAGATTCTGCGATGTGGTAATTTTGAAATATTGGTATAATAATTTGTGCACTGGTATAATAATTTGTGCACGGGTATAATAATTTGTGCACTGGTATAATAATTTGTGCACTGGTATAATAATTTGTGCACTGGTATAATAATTTGTGCACTAGTTTGAAAATTTAAATACACTATTTTGAAAACACTGGCATTAAAGTTTCGCACAATCTTTAAACCAATATTTCACACCTTCTTATTTCAAGTCCAATTTATCTATATCTACTACATAAATCAAAAAATACTCTTCTCCTTTATACAATATGTCATTTAGTATAAAACCTATGTGACTTCTCCGCAAGGCTGGAATATCATAAATTCTCAAATCCCAGAGAAAATAGTCCCTTGTGCATCGCTCCCAAGTCAACAGTAAGTGCAGTCTGGCTATATCGCGCAGCCCTTTTAGCACCCGGAACAGTACTCACCACCGTCTCTAGTTGCTTCTCTTCTGAATAATTTGCCTGAGCCAATGAAATCTCCATACTGTCTATATCATATACAGTATAGACATTTTGGAGAAAGCTCGTGCCCAAACGCGCGGTTTTAAAATACGATTTCCCGCTGCTCAGTTTCGCTGCCAAGTAACACACCCCGTTTCGCTTAACCACAATGTCACCCAAAGGAATTTTGATGAGGTGGCCAGAAAAGTCATATACCAATTTTTTTGATTTCCGATACGAGCACTCAACCTCATATATTCCCGAATCCGCCAAGTACTTTCCCTGTAACGTCTCGGCCAAAGCTCGCATGGTTTCCGAAGGCAAAAATTGAGCCGTTGATTTGGTGTCCAAAACAGCTCCAATGGATTGGTTCATAACAACTACTTTGTCAAGACCGCCCTCTACATACATCTGATTAAGCCTAATGGCCGGCACATCGAGCCTTATGAAGTCCTTGTGCAAGTTTACCATGCGAACGGTTTGCAACAGCGACATGTACTTCTTGTGATCAACCACTCCAAACTGAATAATGCCGATGGGCGGTTTCTGTTTATCAAAGCAAATGGAGTACACTGCTTTCTTGATTCGTCCCGCTTTTTTGAGCAGCATGGGAAATGACGTATACGATTGGCCGTTATAAGGCCTTGTTTTGATTTCTTCTCCCAGAAAAGGACCAAGCCCAAGTCTTCCAGTGAAACTCAGCGTTTTATTGGCCACACCAAAAGTGATTGCGAATTCGGAGTTGGAGAAACCAACCATATCCGTACCCCAAATGCCGCTGGCGTAGTCATTTCCCGGATATCGAATGTAAAAGTCGGGGTCACTCTTGTTGGACTGGAACGTGTTGGAAATGGCGGGGTTGACAGAGCCTAATATATGGCACAAATTCATTTCGGAAGTATGATGTGAAGAGAGATGTGGATGTTTAGGAAGATTCTTTCTTCGTGACTGGTATTCACACACCACGTTTTTGCCCATAAACCATACATCCGGCGAGTTTGTATCGATCAAAATCTTATTGGGCTCTTTGCTGGCCCCAACTTGGACTGACAGGACATAAAAGGTTTCCTTGTTGATGAACGTGAACCGACCATCGGACCGCTTAACAATCTGGGCACTTTTATGAGGAGAAGAACTTTCAAAGTCATCGCCATGTAACACTTCAAAACGCAATTCCAAGTGGGGAGCTATTTGATTGGTGAGGGCCACCACCAAAGACACTGAAAGAATACCAACCAAGCCTGTTTTGAACCACATTGGAGTGATGTTAATGAATGGCAGATGAATAAATACCTGAGGGGATTTATGGTCACTCCAATTACAATTAAGACCATGACATTAGTACATTGACATGACATTAGTACATTAGACATGAAATTAGTACATTAGACATGACATTAGTACATTAGACATGACAATTAAGACTTATCGTGTATAGTGACAATTAGGACAAGACAATTAAGACATGACAATTAAGACATGACAATTAAGACTTATCGTGTATAGTGACTATTAAGACTTATCGTGTATAGTGACAATTAAGACATGACATATAGTGCTGACAATGGGCTGTCACGCGCATGGATTTGTCATAAACCAACAGTGGAAGCTCATCGAAGCGATATGATTGGATCAGATGTGGATCAGATGGATCAATTTTGATCAATTGTGGATCAATTGTGACCAGATGAATTGTGTATTAGTTTATGGAGATGTAAGGATTCTGAGCGTGAGTAAGTGGGCGTTCTTCTGGTGTAAACTGCACAGGTGTTTATGGCGCGTTCAGTGAATGACCATGTCAGGCAAACAAATTTGGTCAGCAAATTATAAGATCGTCTGGATTAGGGTTAATGAATGATGGAAGGGTTAATGAATGATGGAAGGGATAATGAATGATGAGAGGGTTAATGAATGATGAGAGGATTAATGAATAATGAGTGATCTTTCAAATCATAGTCAGTCATTCTATCCATGATCATAATCATTTTAATGTTCCATCACAATTTCCTTGTTGTCCTGTATACAACTTATATTTGTTTGATATTCAATGGGTACGAAACTTTGAAACATTTATTTGATAATTTTAATGGTTTGATAATTTTAATGGTTTGAACATCTTGTCGCACTAGTTTAACAATTTTGCGCGTTGCTTGAATAATTTGAAAATACTGTACAAGTTGTTGGAGCAATAAAGGAATCCAGTTCAGTTCCGTTCGTTTAACCCATGATTAATGACTCGAATTATATGTAGGCACCATATTGAAATTGAATAATTAATAATTATATAATAATTAAATTTATTCCTCAATTCTATTGAATTGTGTGAAATATTACGCCATTTGTTTGAATGGGTGCGAACTTTTGAAATACTGTGTTTTTCAAAATTATACCAGTGCGACAAAATATTCAACCAAAATTTTAAAAATATTCAACCAGTGCGACAAAATATTCAAACGAATTGCAAAATTACGCACTTCGCACAATTTTTCAAACCAAACGACAATATGTTTCACATCATTTCTACTTGTATGTATGTTTGGAGTCTTTCATTAACAGTCAAAGGGAAACTAAAGTAGTTTCCATCTTATGCTGTATATTGTGGTATTTGGTTGGAATAATTTAAATATTGCTTGAATAATTTATCGCACTGGTTTGAATACTTTGAAAAACATTGTATTGGTTCATTCTATTTTCTTGGTTCAAAACATTTTGCGCGCTGGTTCGACTTTGGAAACTTAAATCGTACCCCTCTTTTCAATGAAGTCTCTGGAATGTCAGACATGGACAAAATTACTCAGAGGGCTAGCCAAGCAAGGATGCCATTTGTCATTCTAGGATCGTTCTCTGGCATCCAGACTCAAAATAGTCTTGTGTGTTCAGCTCATAGTCAGTCAAGTCTACAAACCCGTACATCCCAAGATGTGATAAGAATAAGGCCACAAAAGCAATGGTTAGGAAAGAACAGTTTCAATTAGGTTTTTAGGATTTGTCACGAAGATTGAGAGGATGTTTAGATCCACCTGAGAACTTTATAATGACTTTAAAAATGCACATCTAGAAATAGATCTACCGAATCTGAACACCCAAATCAAATACACCTCAATACTCTTCATCTATGGATGATAGTCAGTTTCTTCAAGTTTAATTGAGACAAGTAAATTTTCAGATAAACCCAAAGATTTTTACGGGTACCTCACTTACTCTGTCTGACACTATTGTTTCACCTCTGAGCCCAGTAGTTCCCAATTGGCAAATGAAGACACCAAAATGGATACTCCCAGGGCCGAATTTACATTGACTGGAAATCAGAGAACCGACAAATATCGACCTCCAAATTCTAAACCAAGAACATTTTGAGCATTACAACGGACTAAACATTATTTTTGAGAGACGGAAAAGGAGTGCCAATTTAGTGGAGAAGTTAGAACGACTTACGTTCAGTTGAGGGCATCTAGAAGTGCTGGATAAGTATTTGACTATTTAGTGCTGGATAAGTATTTGACTATTTAGTGCTGGATAAGTATTTGACTATTTAGTGCTGGATAATTATATGTGGAGAACAATAAGATGGTGGAAGACGATAGACGATGTACAGTTCTTTTCAAAAGTATTCGAACTAGTGCGACAATTCTTTGGCAAGTGCGAAAAAATTATCGACCAGTGCAAAAAATTATCGACCAGTGCAAAAAAATATCGACCAGTGCAAAAAATTATCGACCAGTGCACAAAATATTCAAACCAAATACATGTTGTATACCGAATAACATGGAACCTAGTTCAATTTTTTTCTGTTTCCACCGATGATTGGAAGACTCTAAGAATAGTATATGAGCCGTTGTCCACTTATAAAATTCAAATACGTAATTTTGATTAAGTTGGGTGAATCATTATGCCTTTTGTTTGAAAGATTGTGCGAAGTGGTACGAAACTTGAAGTACAGTGTTCAAAATTTTTCACCAGTGCGACAATAACCAGTGCAACAAAAATAACCAGTGCAACAAAAATAACCAGTGCAACAAAAATAACCAGTGCAACAAAAATATCCAGTGCATCAAATTATTCAAACCAAATGGCATAAAGTTTCACACCAACTTTTAATAGATTAGTAATCATATTTTTATATCTGGACGTTTACTTATATACTATTCTTAGAAACTTTCAATCAACGGTCGCAACGGATAATAGTGAAGTAGATTTCATGTTATGCTGTATTAAAACTTGTAATTGGTTTGAATGATTTGAAATATTGGTTTGAATATTATTGTCGCACTGGTTGAATAATTTTGACATATACTGTAGATTCGCACATCTTCAAATAATACTCGTCTTCATATGGATATGCACTCCATATAGTGTTCCATTATAGACCAAGTACTTGTCTTCGATGAAAGCCACGGTGGAATTTCACGGCCAAAAGGAGTGACTTCCCCAAACGACTGGTGGTCTGGTCCAAGTTGATACCTCCTCTTTGGCTATTAGGTGTCAGACCAACAGTGCTAGACCTGACGATGGATTGAATATGGAACTACCTATGATACTTTCTGAATCTGATGTACTTACTCACATAAAGATTCGTTATTATATTATTTATGTCTGCTGCTGTTGAAACAACTTTAAGTGTGAAGATACCTCCTCTAAGTCATATTCAATATCCGGTAAAGGTAAATCCTCATCGAGGATCTAACCCTTGTAGGAGTCACTGCCATCTGGTAGAAAAGAGTGAAGTCTATTGAAGAACTCTTTAGAGGTAGTCCCTTGAGTCACGTTCAGTAACAACATCGTATAGCTTCGTATGGCTTATATATTCAAAGAATTTGTAGTATATAAGATAAGAGAGAATAGGTCCTTAAAGAGAAAGAATATGGAAATATTCTTTCTCACCTATAAGTAGGAGACGGTCGTGTAAGTTCCAAATAAGAGTGAAACACCTTCATAACTGGGACGTCCAGTAATCAGGTGATACACGTTGAGGTGCGGGCTGTAGCCCTGTACCCCCCATTGTATAAAGGGTGGATAAGTGCACGCCACATATGCCGTTGTTACTGCATATGCTCCTCACATCACAACATTAAGTCCTGTTTATAACAGATGGGAAGCAAAATTAATATCTCAGGTATCCGGTCACTTTGAATATAGCTGCGGTCAGCAATGTCCACAAGTAACGTAATTTCTTCATAAGACTTTTAATTTTGAAACTATAGATGATTAACTTGAAAGTAACATTTACTAGGCATTAATATTGAAAGTAACATTTATGTTAGATTCTTTGATAACTTTAAGTGCCAGATTGTTTATTTATTCGTGCATGATTCCTTTTGAAGGAGAATCAGGTTAAATTATATAGACTTCGGGATGTTATGCAATCCGGAGTTAAGTTAGTGACTAAATGTTTCAGGCGAGCGGTAGTAGGATGGAACTGGGAATGTCGCATCACTAAGTTTCAGAGTGGCGGTAGTACGGAGACTGGGGATGCTGCTGAGTTTCTGACTGCATAGTCTAGGCTATAATTGCCCATAAGGGTAGCATACCTATGTGGCGTCTAACAATTTACTAGGCATTAATATTGAAAGTAACATTTACTAGGCATTAATATTGAAAGTATCATTTACTAGACATTAATATTGAAAGTATCATTTACTAGACATTAATATTGAAAGTAACATTTACTAGACATTAATATTGAAAGTAACATTTACTAGACATTAATATTGAAAGTAACATTTACTAGACATTAACATTGTCACTAACATTTACTAGACATTAACATTGTCACTAACATTTACTAGACATTAACATTGTCACTAACATTTACTAGACATTAACATTGTCACTAACATCAACTAGACATTAACATTGTCACTAACATTTACTACACATTAACATTGTCACTAACATTTACTAGACACTAACATCAACTAGACACTAACATTGTCACTGGATGACAATATAGACGATAAGATAGTGGCATCAATATAGACAATTAAATGGTAGAAGACTATAGACTATTAAATATTGAGCAACAATTAGTCGATTAGATGTGGTGCTTGAATCACCAATTATCATCACTTACTAAAGCCATCTCCACTACGTAGCAAACCCTCCAACCAATACGAGGGATGACAGTCGTGATTGAGTCGTTCAGTTCCACCTAATAAAGGCTAAGATTACCAAAACGAACCAGTCTGTCAATATTTGCCCGGATGGAAATTGGAGTTATATTTCCTAGGGTAGTTCTCCTTAAACTACTTCCACATATTAAAGTGCACTCGCAAGAAAATTAAGACTTTTGCGAATGCTGCATTTGTTGCCTATTTCGATCACCTTCATCCCGCGCTTCCACATCACCTGCGCAAACACCAGTACATTTCTACCTCTTACTTCTCTAACCCTACATCACTTTTGCTAGAAGTTAGCTTAGGAGTTTGACATTGCTGCCTGAAGGTTTTCTAACCTACGTGAATGGATTATATGGCATGAATGATATACTACTGTCCATCCACACCCGTACATCTACACTCGTATATCGACACCCGTACATCTACACTCGTATATCGACACCCGTACATCCCAGAGGTACTACTATAACCCATACAAACAGTATGCAAGTATCTATAAATCGAACCAAGATCAATCTAATTTCTTTGGAGAGGTACTCTATTTACATGAACCAAACTTTAGAACTCAACAATTCCCTTCATGAATATGCTTGGTCTCAGAATGCAAGTTAAGGACATGCCTTGTCATGAATTCAATATTGGCTAGTGAGCGAGTTGCAAAGTGGCTGCATTTTGAAAAATGTCCAATTCAGTCAAAAATAAGAAATCACTGTCATAGAAGTCATTGGACATCTATTCATCTTCGGTTGGAGTTTCCCCAAAATCTATGCGGTCAAGTACCCGGTTATCCATTGTAGTAGTTTGACTGGGTTTAGGAGATTGATAAACTCGAGGGAGTATTGAATTATTCTAATATTTGAGTCATGGAATTATTCACAAAGACCGTGAATACAGTCTTATTCTAGAAGTTATATTAGAGACTTTCATTCACCAATACCTCCAAGACTGATCCATAGACTCAACACTAGTCAAGACTGATCCATAGACTCAACACTAGTCAAGACTGATCCATAGACTCAACACTAGTCACAAAGTTTTTCGTGCATTGGAGAATCTTTCCTAGGATTAAGCATGGTAGGTTTGGAGTTGATTAAGATGTAGTAGGATTTTGGCTCTGGCTTATAATATTCTTTATTACGAGAACAACTAGTGTTAACACCTGGCCAATCCATGTCCAGTAACTTAACATGAAGAATTCAACCCAAGGCGTTTGCATAGGGGGAGTGAGAAGGTCTTAGGGTGGGCGTATTCGATGAAAGTGATGGAGTATTCTCTTTAAAAAATGTCTACTCAGACTGTCATAATCAGTGACATCTGAGATGGCTACAGGAACAGAATATCCCTTCCATATCACCAAGACAGGTACTAAAAAGATACTTATTGAGTAAAGAGGTTTGCGGATTCGGAATATGCTTCAAGTCTAGGAGCATCCCCATTTTCAACAGGACTTGAAAAAATAATCTCTGAGCCTTATTAAAAGGATAGATTAGTACCAAGAGCAAATGGTCAAGGCTGAAGTATTTTGTCGGAGCAAAAAAAAATCATCTAAAAAAGTTAATGAACAGCTCCACAATTATGAATTCGAAGGAGAGTGGGAAATCTTCTGGGTCAAACAAATCACTCCAGGAGGTCCATTTGTACAATCTCATGGAATACAATTCCACGTTCCATTAAATCTAGCTAAAGCAAATCTACTTTGAATTTTCAACTACCCAGATCATTTGAAAATCTGTAGGCTTCAGAAATTACCTAGGTTATTGGTATGCTGGTTTAGATTCCTGAAGTTGATCGCTTCTATTACCTCATTCGAATTCTCTAACCTATGGAAACCATCTAAAAGATGACAAGACGGAGATCTTTCTCTCACTTTCGATCTGAATCATTTATCCTTTTGGCTGGAGTTTCTCTCTTATCAAATTAACCATTGATTTTTCGAAAATACGTTTATATCCTAAATAGTTGTAAATGAAGATATATCGTACATCCCTGAAGTCCAAGTATGGGGACTCAGGGCAATGTAGTAGCACCATACTTTTGACATAGATAGTCTTTGTGGTATTTTCAGGCACTAAAGAAGTTGGTGTAGGTCTCAGGTACTACAAAAAATATTCACCAGTGCGACAAAAATATAACCATTTCAAATTATCAAACTAGTTGTTAGACGCCACATAGGTATGCTACCTTTATGGGCAATTATAGCCTAGACTGTGCAGTCAGAAACTCAGCAGCATCCCCAGTCTCCGTACTACCGCCACTCTGAAACTTAGTGATGCGACATTCCCAGTTCCATCCTACTACCGCTCGCCTGAAACATTTAGTCACTAACTTAACTCCGGATTGCATAACATCCCGAAGTCTATATAAGTTAACCTGATTCTCCTTCAAAAGGAATCATGCACGAATAAATAAACAATCTGGCACTTAAAGTTATCAAAGAATCTAACATGGAGGTCGCACCCTTGTGCCCTTATTGCCTGTCTCTTAAGCAACAAAGGATACCTCGCCCAATCCGTGGTCACTCTCGTTTTCCACAACTACGCCAGGTCCTCCGTGCTTGCAATACGTCACCTCACCCATTCAATTGGCCGAGGCGTGTTGGAATCAGCGTCCATCTTCCTCGACTCCGATTGAGAGACCCCTTTCGTTGCATCAAACCCTGCGTCTCTCGCAGTCGGCCTAACGTTGCCACGGCATCACGGGGGCCTGTTCCTTTTCCGTTGGCTCGCAACTAGTGGATGGTTCACGCCCTTGTCTTGGATCACCCAACTCCTCACCTATCTTGAACGCTCCGGGTTTTTCACTAGTGCGACAAATGAGATAGCATGATGAGAACCTCTACCAAGTCTAAAACCTCAAGAATCTAAGTCTCCACAAGGTTCAAGATAAGGTTTAAAATAATTAAGATAAAATTTTGAATAAATCTATTATTTAAAGCACGGATATCAATAGATCTATACCCACTATTGGCAGGTTTAGGTATATTAACTCTTAAAACTACTTCAGATTTATAATTTATTAATTTAATATATTTTGAATTATTTAATAAATCAAATTTTATTTGAATATTTTTAATTGTAACTAAAAAATTATAATTATTTATATATTCTTTTGGATTTTTTTCATTAAATTATATTCTTTTAACGCTAATTTCGTTATTAATTTTTCTACTTCATGATTTTTTAATAAATATCTTTTTATTTCACTTATAGTTGTTAATTTCCCTTTTCTTTATTTAGCTAAATTTATATTCCCTTTTGCTAAATTTATTATCTCTTTCATTGGATGTTGATTTAATATTATTATTTCTGATTCTCATTCTCTATATTTTTATTATTTATCTGTTAGATTCTTTAGTACGTTTGTTTCTATCAGGTGTGTATTCGTTGATGGATTCCCAATAAGTGGGAATCTAGGTAATTATAAAGTCCAAGGGCGAGCCAGCCCTAATGCTGGCTGCTTGTTATGATGCTGGCTGTAGTGAGCCATATCTGGTCGGGCGACTGTCTATAAGGGGATCACGTGTTCTGGTCGTATTAGACAGGGTCTACCGTGATTCATCCACTAATCGTACAGCGTAGCTATAACTTGGACCATTGGGTAGTGTAATACCCAAGGTGGATCTGACTTTCATTTTTTTTATTATCATATCCTGAATAATATATATCATTAGATTTTAAAATTTCTTCAATACCATAAATTTTAGTTACTAAAGAATTAAAATTATTCTCAATATTAGTTATATTAAATGCTTCTAATCAAAATTTAGAATCTTCTATTTCTTTTATTTTTTTATGACTATAGAATATATGCCCAAATCAAAAAGAAGATAGATGTTTTTTTAGGGCGTCGTAAATTCTGTATTATATTTCGAACCACTAAAATTAAAATAAAGTTAATCACCCATTCTATTTAATAATATAGCTGATAATGCAGCTTTCATAGCAGCTAAACGTGTATGTCAAATGAGATTAATAAATAAGATATAACTCCTACGAATTCTCAACCTATATACATCATAACATAATTATCACTTATAACTAAAATAGTCATAAAAATAACGAAAGTTGATAAAATAATATAGAAACGAACGATTAGGATCATATCTCATATAAACTATTGCATAATATAAATATATAACCATTTCAAATTATCAAACTAGTGCGACAAAAATATTTTCAAATTATCAAACTAGTGCGACACAATTATTCAATCAAAATCAATTTTAATTTACAGAATATCTTGGAAACTATTTTAGTTGTCCATTTGGCCGTTGATTCGACTCCAAAAATAGTATATATAAGCTATCCCCTATTTTTAGATTTAAAACATTTAATTTTAATGAAGTTGGGTGAATCATTATGGTATTGGTTTGGAGATTGTACAAAGTGGTACGAAAATTTTGAAATATTGGTGTGAATAATTTTCTCGCACTAGTTTAACAATTTTGAAATATGGTTTAAATTATTTTCGCACTGGTTTAACAATTTTGAAATATGGTTTAAAATTTTTTCGCACTAGTTTGAATAATTTTGAAAAACACTGTATTCAAAATGTTTGTTCACTTCGCACAATCTTTCAAACCATAGACATAATGTTTCAGATCACTTTTTAAATTTATTTTTCGGGAATTTGAATCTGACGATTGCTTCATATATAAATTAATGAGTTTTTTAATATAGGGAATGCGACAAACCTGAAGTAGTTTCGAATGTTATTCTGATTTGATTTGAATATTTTGTTGCACTGGTTGAATATTTTTGAAAAGCTCCATTTCATGGTTGTAGTCATCTTCATAGTCCATATTCCATGGTCTATGGCTACAGATCATAGTCATGACCATAGTCATAATCCATGTATGGTAACTAGTCCATAGTTCATGGTCCATATTCCATAGTTGTGGTACATAGCCATAGTCCTAGTCCATGATTCATAGCAGGATAGTTCATAGTCCATAGTCATGGCCATAGTACATCATCATAATTATAGTCCATATTCTATGATACATGGTATGGTGACTCATGGTCCATAGTATGAAACTCATAGTCTAGTTCATGAGCCATAGCTAATAGTGAATAGTGAATCGTCTATGGTCTTAGTCATATCATAGTCCATATTACAGTAGCTCGTAATCTGAGTCTATTGGCATAGTCATCAATCCATACTCATGGTCAGGTCATAGTCATGACCATAGTCATGACCAGTCCATGATAGCAGACCATAGTCATGACCAGTCTATGATAACAGACCATAGTAATGTCCATAGTCATGTCCATAGTCCATAGTCATGTCCATAGTCCATAGTAAGGTAGCTCATCATTCTTAGTCACTAGTCCTTGTATGGTAGTTCTTAGACCTAGCTCAGAGTCTTACGTCCTTAGTGATGTATGATAGATGATAGTCATAGTCTATGATCCATAGCTCCTATAATTATGGTCTTGTCATAGTCATAGTCCATGATTCATAGTAGGATAGCTCATAGTCCATAGACATAGTCTATAGTCTGCCATGGTCTAGTAGACTTCATAGTCCGTATATGGTCATAGTAGACTTCATAATCCGTACATGACCATAGTAGTCTTCATAGTCCGTATATGGTCATAGTAGATTTCATAGTCCGTATATGGCCATAGTACATAGCCTTACTACTTAGTCCGTAGTATGGAAACTCATAGTCACTTGGTCAAAGTCATAGTCACAGAAAGTCATAGTCATAGTCATACTTATAGTCATAGTTTATGATTCATAGCAGGAGGGCTCATAGATTATAGTCGTAGTACCTATGCCGTGATCCATAGTTGGTGACTCATGGTCCTTAGGTCATAGTAATAGTCCATAGTCATGTAACTATTCTGAGTCCACAGTCATGTAACTATTCTGAGTCCACAGTCATGTAAATAGTCTGAGTCCACAGTTATGTAAATAGTCTGAGTCCATAGTCTTAGTCATACTCCATGATCTATAGTCATAATCAGGTCATTATATGGTAGCTGTAATTCTTAGTCACTAATCCTTAGTAGGCAGTTCAGTTCTCCTTGTATGGTAATTCTTAGTCATTGTATGGTAATTCTTAGTCATTGAATGGTAATTCTTAGTCATTGAATGGTAATTCTTAGTCATTGTATGGTAGGTTAGCCTTTATATGGTAGCTTAGAGTTCATAGTCCGTAGTGGAGTATAGATCCAAGTCTGTGTGTTAGGCATACTCATAGTCTATAGTCTTTCATGGTCATAGTAATCTTCTTTCCAAGTCATAGACCTTACTACTTAGTCCATAGTATGGAAGCTTGTAGTCACATAGTCATAGTCCATATTCCATGGTCCGTAGTCAAAGTCATAGTCATAGTCTATGATCCATAGAAGGAGAGCTCATAGTCTATAGTCGTAGTACATATCCCATGATCCAAAATAATGTCCATGTCCATAGTCAAAGTCATAGTCACAGTCATAGTCATAGTCATAGTCATAGTCATAGTCATAGTCATAGTCATAGTCATAGTCATAGTCATAGTCATAGTATGGTAGGTCAGTTCTTCATTGTATGGTAGTTCTTAGTTCTTCTATGGTAGTTCTTAGTTCTTATATGGTAGTTTCTAGTCATTGCATAGTAGGTTAGTCTTGGTATGGTAGCTCAGATTCGTAGTCCTTAGTGGTATATAGATCAAAGTCTTATGTGGTAGTCCACAGTCATAGTCCATGTATGGTAACTCTAGTCTGTAGTTCTTAGTCTTGATGGTATATCAGAGTCCTTAGTCCACAGTCATAGTCCATGTATGGTAGCTCATAGTCGCTAGTCCTTACGCCTTACTATGGTGACTCATAGTGATGGTCATAGTCCGTGGTATGGTAGTCGTGAGTCATGAGTCTATATATACAGTGTTTTTGAAATTATTCATACTAGTGTCAAAATTAAACCAATATTGATTATTCAACCAATATTGATTATTCAACCAATATTGATTATTCAACCAATATTTAATTATTCAAACTAGTGCGACAAAATTATTTAAAGCAAATGGCGCGATGTCTCACGCCAATTTTAATAGTTTTCAGTAATCAGATATCCTATATCTTGCTGATTCCTCTTATACTCTATTCCTGGAGGCTTCCAATCAATGGTCGAAATGGTCTAAACCAGTTTCCATGCTATGCTGTATGAAACCTTGAATTTGGATTGACTATTTTGAAATATCGGCTGAAATTTTATCGCACTGGTATGAATATTGCATTGGTATGAATAATTTTGAAAAATACTGTCTTGAGTCTTTGTCTTATTTGTAGTTGGTAGTAAGTCGCCATTGGCCAGCGCACTACCATGCAACCGCGCGCGGTCTAACTTGATACCCCACTTTGTTATGCTGCACATTCGCAGCTGGTTTCCGCGGATAACCGAACTTGTGCAAATGTAAATGTGGGGCAAACATATAAAAGCTGGTACGCTGAATCTCATTTCAAGATATTTTTGTATCGCATCTGGCTCTCATTCTGAAATCCGCCATCCATCTAAGAGCCATCTAAGAGCCATCTAAGAGCCATCTAAGAGCCATCCAAGAGCCATCCAAGAGCCATCCCAGATCACCATCCCACATCACCATCCCACATCACCAATTCCTAATCGAATCTTCTCCAAAATGTTTCGTCTTCCCAACTCTCGTTACGCGTGCCGTGCCCTTTCTTCTTCCTCTAAAACCCTTGCCGATTATGGCTTCATTGGTTTAGGAGCAATGGGTCAGCACATGGCAAGACATGTCTACAACAACTTGGAACCAAGTGATAAGTTGTATGTCTATGACACAGTGCCAGACCATGTCACATCATTCATTAAAGAAGCCACGTCAGCCAATCCCGCCGCCAAGGGCTCCATCGAGGCGTTACCTACTATTGAGGCCTTTGCAACCAATGTTCAGAAGCAATTGGACTTTGTCATTACCATGGTCCCTGAAGGAAAGCATGTGGAGGGCATTGTGACTGAACTCATTGGCCATTACAAGATGCAGCCCAACTCCAAGAAGACCGTGTTCTTAGACTCGTCCACCATTGACATCCAGACCTCAACCAAGGTACATGATTTTGTCAAGAAAGAAATCCCTGGCTTTGACTTTATCGATACACCCGTTTCTGGAGGTGTTGCTGGAGCCAGGAAAGCATCTTTATCTTTCATGCTTTCGAGAGAATCCCACGACGACATTTCGCCTTCGTTGATGAAATTGTTGAACTTCATGGGCAAGAACATTTTCCCATGTGGTCCCAACCATGGGTCGGGGCTTGCAGCCAAGCTCGCCAATAACTACCTTTTGGCAGTGACCAACTTGGCAGTGGCCGATTCGTTCCAATTGGCCAAGGCCTTCAACTTGAACCTCCAGCACTATGCCAAGTTGGTGTCTGTTTCCACAGGAAAGTCGTGGGCTTCGGTGGATAACTGCCCTATTGCTGATGCATACCCCAAGGAGATGAACTTGCCTGCGGATGGAGGCTTTGCTGGAGGGTTTGTTTCCAAATTGACGAAAAAGGACTTGGTGTTAGCCACTGCATGTGCCGACTCGGCCAACCGCTTCTTGTATTTGGGTGACATTTCGAAGAAATGGTACCTCAAGGCGTGTGAGAGAGAGGACTTGGCGAACCGAGACTTGGGAGTTTTGTATGAATGGCTTGGAGAGCTTGAGAAGAGAGATGGTCATATTGTGGACACCAAGACCAACGAGAAGTTTGATATTTGATCCAATTTGATCGCCAACAGTTTGATATTTAAAGATGGAGTTTCATAGACGCATGAAGTTTGAATATAGACCATTTATAAAAAGTGTAGTCACTTAGAGACCATGAGATCATGGTTCAAAATCAGAGGTCACTAAATTCCAGCCATAGGAGCAAACATTGAAGTCTCGTTATGGGTTGCTGAATGCAAAGTGAAAATTATTCCAGTGCAAATATTATTTCAGAAAAATATTCAGTGCGACAAATTATTCAAACGAATATAATTATTCAACCAGTGCGACAATTTATTCAAACCAACATTTCAAAAGTTTCCACCACTTCGCACAATCTTTCAAACCAAATGGCATAATGTTTCACACCAACTTTTATAAAATTCAGTAATCAGAAATTATTTGAACGATTGCTATCATATTCTATTCTTGGAGTCTTCCAATAAACGGTCGAAACGAAAAAACTAAAGTAGTTTCATGTTATGCTGTATATTAAAAGTGGTATTTGGTTTGAATAATTTTAATATTGGTTTATTTAATATTGGTTTATTTAATATTGGTTTATTTAATATTGGTTAAATTTTAATACAGTCTTTCAAAATTATTCATACCAGTGCGACAAAATTATTCATACCAAATGGTATAATGTTTCACACCAACTTGTATAGAATTCAGTAATCAGAATTTTATTTCTTGTTAATTGCTATTACCTATATTCTTGGAGTCTTCTAATCAACAGTCGAAACAGAAAAATCAAAGTAATTTCATGTTATGCTGTATAATCAAATTGTACTTGGTATGAATATTTTTGCAGTATTTGTATGAATATTTTTGCAGTATTGGTATGAATATTTTTGTCGCACTGGTATATTCTGTCAAACCAAAACAACTTGATGTATATAGGACCATAAGAAATCTAGTCATTTTTTTGTCGCTTGACTCCACTGATATGAATATTTTTGGAGCACTGGTATGAATATTTTTGGAGCACTGGTATGATAATTTTGTCGCACTGGTATGATAATTTTGTCGCACTGGTATGAAGGGGTTAATTGCTCTGAAGGGTTGTATATGCAGGATGTGAGCACTAGTTATTTCTGTCTTTCTGTCCATGAAAGTGTCCTATTGGCCATTTTTGTACTACAGATGAAAAACGCGCGCCTGCACACAGTAGCAGAATCAAATAATCCACTATCACAGTACCTTTGGGCTCGAGGTGAACGACCGAGGAAAATACGGGTTAA
>VATE01000112.1:18596-40214 GCA_008065195.1 Metschnikowia amazonensis | reverse complement strand
GTAGAAGTAGAAGTAGAAGTAGAAGTAGAAGTAGAAGTAGAAGTAGAAGTAGAAGTAGAAGTAGAAGTAGAAGTAGAAGTAGAAGTAGAAGTAGAAGTGAAGTAAATGTGGAGTTTTATCTAATATATATCATCATGTACTATTATACTACCTGTTCGTGATCATGGGTCGTATCAGATGGTCTGAGTGGAGAGTGCCAGTTAATGAGTGACACTGAAAATTCCACAAGGGTAGGTGAAGAACTCTACAGAGCCACGTAACAGAGCGATGGCCGTAAGGATAAAAAAGTAGCCAAGAGTAGTTACAGAATGATATGTGGATTATGATAAATCTAAGTAGAAGCTGCTTAATGACATTTAGGATTGACTACTAACGTGTTTCTCAAAATTATTCAAAGCGCGCAAAATATTATGAACTGAGAAAAAAGATTGTTCAAATAAATTATTTTTCAAAATTATTCATACCAGTGAAAATTATTCAAATCAATATTTCAAAAATATTCAAACCAAATACAAGTTAATATACAGATAACATGAAATTACTTTCGGTTTTCCGTTTGGCTGTTGATTGGAAGATTCCAAGAATAGTATATTAGCACTCTTTCAGATATAAAATATCTGATTACTGGCACTATTAGAAGCTGGTGTGAAACATTTTCCATTTGATTTGTATATAATAGCGAATATTGTGAAATTTTCAACGTACGAAACTTGAATAATTGATTTGAATAAGTTAGTGGCTTGAATAAGTTTAGTGGCTTGAATAATTTTCTAGTGGTTTCATTAATTTTGAAAACACTGTACCAGCTTGAGTAGGCATTAAACCCGTACATCCCTATTGATAGACATAATGACCCCAACTATGCAATAATACTAATTCCAGCACCCGCAATATATCTCATTTCCGAACTCTCTATCTGTCTATTCTCTTAGCTACAAATCTATATCCGCATACATGTCAAATTCACAATACTAATACTAACTAATCGCATATTCTCAAACCACAACTTAAACTATACTCATCTTCACTTCCCCACGCTAGAACTATATTGCCCAAGTCCCCTACTTGTTAGAGTTTTGAAGTCCAATCATGTATCAGTCCCTCTGTACCAGACTGTGAGTTCCAACCCGCAACAAATCGCTACATTTTCAAGATTATTCATACCAGCGCGCAAAATTATCAATACCAATACTTCGAAATTATTCAACCAATTTCAAAATTATCAAACTGCTGCGACAAAATTATTCATACCAAATGGCAAAATGTTTCACACCAACTTTAATGAAATTTAGTAATCAGAAATTTTATTTGGACGATTGATCTTATATACCATTCCTAGAGTTTTCCAATCAGCGGTCGAAATTGATAAAACTAAAGTAGTTTTCACTGTTTTCAAAATTATCCATACCAGCGCGCAAAATTACAGTATTTTTCAAAATTATTCATACTAGTGCGACAAAATTATTCATACCAATATTACAAAATTATTCATACCAAGTACAAGTTTTAATATACAGCATAACATGGAAACTACTTTAGTTTTGTCCGTTTAGCCGTTAATTGGAAGACTGCAAGAATAGTATATATAAGCAACTGACCAAATAAAATTTCTGATTACTGAATTCTATAAAAGTGATTTGAAACATTATGCCATTTGGTATGAATAATTTTAAAATATTGGTATGAATAATTTTAAAATATTGGTATGAATAATTTTGTCGCACTGGTATGAATAGTTTTGACATTGGTTTGAATAATTTTGTCGCACTGGTATGAATAGTTTTGAAATTGGTTTGAATAATTTTGTCGCACTGGTATGAATAATTTTGAAATATTGGTATGAATGTGGAATTAAGTGAAAGATTATATACGGCATAGTGGAGGGAAAGATTATAGATTTAGACATGTACGTTGAGAGTTTATAGTGGTGAAGTCATAGTATAGGAACGGGTTAGTCTCGTGGGCCAGTACATCCCTCAATGGAGCAAGAATTAGGGCATGAAGATACACCAGGACAACCATAGTTATTAGTTAGTTCATTTACTAGTTCATTAGTTCTGTTTATTAGTTCATTGGTTCATTTATTAGTTCATTGGTTCATTTATTAATTCATTGGTTCATTTATTAGTTCATTGGTTCATTTATTAGTTCATTAGTTCTGTCATTACTTCATTAGTTCTGTCATTACTTCATTAGTTCAGTCATTACTTCATTAGTTCAGTCATTACTTCATTAGTTCAGTCATTACTTCATTAGTTCAGTCATTACTGCATTAGTTCAGCCATTACTTCATTAGTTCAGTCATTACTTCATCATACCTCACTTATTTCTCTACTGATTCCCCCAAATCTAATACTAATATTCATTGTTTCTAGTCACTTCAAAAACTCTATTCTATATCACATACCCCTCCTTCATATATGTAGCCAGACCTTAGCTTTTCATTTATTTCTCTGAGTAGCGCGAATCCTGGTGTCGTCAGTCGCACTAGTTTGAATACTTTTGGAAGCACTGTATCTGTATGCATCTCTATCTATCTATCTATCTATCTATCTATCTATCTATCTATCTATCTATCTATCTATCTATCTATCTATCTATCTATCTATCTATCTATCTATCTATCTCTATCTATCTTTATCCATTTCTCACTTCAGAATTGAACACGTCTCTTTAAACAATTCACTGTCAGGTTCATCCCGCTTGATACACTCTCGCAAAAGATTATATATCATCGAGTATTGCCGAAGCGTCTGTACCATCGAAATTCGTTGCTTCCGTAGGTTGTTGACAATCTCGTAGATCGGATCCGTGCTGAGCCGGTGGAGATCCGTGCTGAGCGTGTTGATGAGCGTATCGGCCGCTACAAACACTCCCGTCCGTCCACACCCCGCCGAACAGTGGATGGCACAAGGATAGGCCGGGAGCCGCGGCACGGACTGGAGAATTTCCCGCTTCATCTTCACCATCAAGAGAATCTCATCCAAGTCCACGTCCGATGTCATGTCTTGCCACGTGCTCAAGTGTAACTGCGTCACGTGATGCAGTTCTCCATCAGTCTCCACCACAAACCGCCGAACCACAACATTCTTGTGAACTTTACTGTCCAAAAGATTCACACGTAGCCGCTGGGTTCCCGAGTAGTAATCTCCCGAGTTCCAAAAAGCGTAGCACTTTTCCACACCATTGTCCATTTCTCCTGTTAATGATATCACCACCGCGCACTTCTGGTTATGGATGCACCGCCAAAAATCTCCAGCTGTACGCTGCATCGGACCTTGTGTCGCCAAGTAATTGAGCTGACTGGCCCGTTCACTGTTGATTTGAAGAAACCGGGAAATGGCCTCGTTCTGCATACAAGGCCGGAGGTACGACGCATTGATATAGTCACAGTCCTGCTGCGGTGCGCCAGTCTTCAAGCCGTTTCGGTCACTGAGTGAGACCCTCGAGTGCTCATACAAGAAGATATCCTTGTAGCGGTTTTTGTGGCCATAATCCAAGCCGCTATTGATAATGGGCGTGAAATCTGTGCTACCACCGGGTGTGTGAAAATCTTTTTGAGCCGAGAGCTTCAAGGCTGAGTTCAACCGGAGCTTTTCACATTCCTCCAAGCGCTGGAAGTTCTGGCGGATCTGCTGGGTATTGGCCACGGAATCACGAAGCCATTGCGGAAGAAGCCTTGCCTCGGGAGATGTCAACGGCACTCCAAGCTCCTCCTCCAGCACTACGGAAAAGTCAAACTTCTCCTCGTTGTGCCTGATCTTGAACTGAGACTGAGGGAGGTTTTTTGGGAGCGAAAAGTTGGAGATGATCGGCGTCCGGATAGGATCCTTTCCCGAAGACAGAATGTCCAAGGATGATGAGCGTGTCCACATCACAGGCGATGGCTGAGGCTCGGAGAGTTTTTGCACGCCAAACAGAGTCTCTTCTGGCGGCACCGGAAGAGTATTGAGGTCAAGAAGATCCGAAGACCCGCTAGAAGTGGCCACTGTAGATGAACACTTTAATTTGTCAAACGAACAATCAACCACATAAATGGGTGGCGCCGAAACTGATTCGTAGCACGAGAAATCAACCAATTTCCTGCATATATGGAACACGTTGGCCGATGTGTGAGAAGTATCATAAATGACAATCAGTGGTAAGCCATGAGCACCCAAAGGCACTTTTCCAGATTTCACGAGACGGCCAGTTTTATAGTTTTGCGAATTAAAGTGGAAATAATTATGCAAGATACTTTTTTCATATGTGGGTAATGACACCACGCACCGGCTGAGATTGAAGGTGGCTCTTTTCAAGAGTGTAGAAGGCAAGCAAATGTTGATGGCTCCAGAAACATGGCACTTGACGTAATCAGCAAATGAACGAATATCGAGGACCAACACATCACGGAGGTTTGTTTCGGGACGAACCTGACTATTATGGAGGAGCTCAGCCACTTTTTGGGGGGGAATAAATGAGATTGTTGAAGAAAGTTTGGAGATTGAATCTTTGTAATTTTCTTTTTTGACAGGTTTAATGCGAGGGGAAAGATTGAGGAGATTTGGGGAGTTTCCAGGGGTAGAAATTCCAGGATAAGAATTTCCCGAACCAAAATTTCCATTTCCTGAAGTTCCATGATTAGAATTTCCAGAATTAAAATTTCCACAAACATTGCCTGCAAACCAATCTTTCATGGGCTCCTTAAACAGACAAGGAAGAGTGTGTTGTTTTCTGAGTGTAGGAATTGGAGCTGGAACGCGCAGAAGAGCCGATTGAGACTCTATGTACTTCCGAGGCAGTACAGTTTCTTCATTGAGGGGAAGAACACTGGGACGAGTCGGTATTTTTGTAGACTCTGGTTTAAGAACAAACTCTGGTTTTAGAGAATCTGCCTTTGGTGAATCTGCCTTTGGCAAATCTCCATTCACCGCGGGAATCTTCTCCGCAGGAATCTTCTCCGCAGGAATCTTCTCCGCAGGAATCTTCACCGGAGACTCTACCACAGACTCAGAATTCACATCAAAATTCCTTGACATTGGTGATGCTGATGGCACCACATTTGTCTTGAGGCCACGGCTTCTGGTCGTTTCCATTGGTACCTCCACCAATGTTTCGCACGAAAACGACAGCAAAGGGTCTGTGAACAGATTCAGACTTGATAGTGTAGCCTCGGAGCCTAAGGAGCTGATGGATCCCGAGGTTTGTGCCGGAAAAAGAGGTTTTCGCCACGTGGCGTCGCCATTAGTAGTGTTTGATTTGGAACCAGGGGAGCTTCTGAGTGTGAAGTAATCAGCATCAGGCGAAGAAGCCGGTAGAAAAGTCAGGACACTTTTGCTGCGAGATTCCAGTCCAGTTCCTTGATTTATTCCATTAAGATCATCTCTTTCATTATTTATGAGTTGTCTTCCACTATCTTCAATGAGTTGTCTTCCACTATCTCCCTTGAATTCTTTCATTTCCCTATCTTCATTGACTTCTCTTCCACTATCTCCATTGAATTCTTTCATTTCCCTATCTTCACTCACTTCTCTATCATTTGTACCCTCACTGACTCCATGAGCTTCGTTAAGTTCGGTTTCGAGCAGTTCAGGGACGGGAAATCTAAAGAAGGAACTGACGCTCATTAACGCCAGATCCACCAATGGTTTGAAGGTGAAAGCGCTTGACGATGTTGGGCGTTGTTGATAAGTGTTCAAATGCAACGGCAAAGAAGAATTCGGAGATTCGCAACAGTTTCCGGAGGGCCGGGTCACAGTTTCACAAATGTTTCACAAGAGTTTCAAAAGTGTTTGAGTGTTTGAGTGTTTCACAGGCGTGTCACAGGCGTGTCCAATCAGATGTGTTTCTGGTAGTGGCGTTTCTGTAGATTAACAGGTCTGTTTAGTGTTCTGGAGTATCCCGCGCTCACACGAAAAAGTCCACGCGAAAAGTCTAATCAGGTTTCAGAAAAAGAAATACTCCGTGCGTCATTAAGGGCCTGCGCGCAGATTCTCAGACATATAGAGATCCAGGCCTGCATCCTGCCGGCCGCCGCGCAAATGACCCTTGGCCACCTCCGTCATTTTGCCTCGGCACCGGCTCATCATGGTTGCGAGCCCTGCCGCGCGGCTACACTACAGCGTATATAAAGCAAACAAGGTAATTCTGGATATAATAGTATAAGGAGAATGTGAGAATAGTATTGAATAATGAGTGAAATGATTGAATAATGAATGGTGAATGATTTGAAGATTGAATAATGAATGGTGAATGATTTGAAGATTGAATAATGAATGGTGAATGATTTGAAAATTGATTAATGATTGATTAATGATTGATTAATGATCCATTATTCATCAACTCTTTAATTCTTTTTAATTCTTTTAATTCTTTTCAACTCATCCGTCCGTCTATAATCTCCAATGGTTCCCATTGGCTGGAATTCCATTATTGCGTCATGGTTGGCGCTCATGCACGTCGCCGTGTTACCGGTGACGTCAAATTCCAAGCACTAATATCAAATCATTTTCTTGAAGCAAATGTCTGGCAATTGGGTTCGGATGACGTAACAAAGAGACCATGACGTGGCTCATTGCATGAACTTCAACATTGATCCCGAGAATTTGCATTTGCTTCGTATACTTGTTTTCATATACAGAACAACATGGAAACTACAGTTTTGTTCGTTTGGCCGTTGATTAGAACACTCATAATGAGTAAATATAAGGTAATCCTCCAGATTTAAAATTTCATAAATTGAATTGTAATAAAGTTGGTGTTAAACATTGTGGCAATTGAAGATTGTGAGGGGTCGAAATTTTGAAATAGTCTTTGAAAATTGTTCACTCCAGTGCGAATCAACTAATATTTCTAAATTACAGTCTTTTTCAAAATTATTCAACCAGTACAAAATTTAATTTACAGTATAACATGGAAACTTAGTTTTGTCCGTTTCGACTGTTGATTGAAGACTCCCAAATAACTAAATATAAACTCGTCCAGATATAAATACCAGATTACTGAATTCTATAAAAGTTGATGTGAAACATTATGCCATTTGGTTTAAATAATTTGTCGCACGGGTTTGAATAATTTAGAAAAAGACTGTATTCAAACCAGTGCGACAAATTAATCAAACCAAGATATCAATATTTTCGTACCATTTCGTGAAGCACTAATATTCCATCCTACTACCCCTCGCCGAAATATTGGTCACTAGAACTCAGGATGCATAACACCGAAGTCTAAACCTATTCTTCAAGGGATCATGCACGAATACAATGAACAATGTGACTTGACTTTGAAAGAATTAGTATAGTAGTATAGTAGTACAGTAGTACAGTCTTTTTCAATATTTTCGTACCATTTCGCACAATTTTTCAAATCAAGATTTCAATATTTTCGCACCATTTCGCACAATTTTTCAAATCAAGATTTCAATACTTTCGTACCATTTCGCACAATTTCTCAAACCAAATGTCGAAATTTTACACCAACTTTAATAGTTATCAGTAATCAGATGTTTTATATGTGAAAGATTTTAAATACTATTCTTGGAGTCTTCCAATCAACGGCCAAACTGACAAAACTAAAGTTTCCATGTTATGCTGTAAATTAAATTTTGTACTGGTATGAATAATTTTGAAAAATACTGTATTGGTTTGATAATTTTTCGCAATAGTTTGAATAATTTTGAGAACACTGTACTAGCGCGACAAAATTATTCAATCCAATAATTTAAAAGTATTATTCACCAATATTCAAAATTATCCACCAATCTTTTAAAAGTGATTATTAACCAATATTCAAAATTATCCACCAATTTTTGAAAGTAATTAATCAAACCAATAATTCAAAAGTAATTATTCACCATTATTCAAATCATTCACCAATATTTAAAAGTAATTATTCACCAATATTCAAATCATTCACCAATATTTAAAAGTAATTATTCACCATAAATCATTCACCAATATTTAAAAGTAATTGTTCACCAATATTCAAATCATTCACCAATATTTAAAAGTAATTATTCACCATAAATCATTCACCATATTTAAAAAGTAATTCTTCAAACCAACATTTTAAAAGTTTCGTACGCACTTTCAATCCAAATGGCATAATGTTTCACCCAACTTTAATTAAAATTAAATATTTGAAATCTTGATCTGGAGATTACCTCATGTACTGCATTTAGAATTTCTAATCAACGGTCAAAATGGACGGAACTGAACTATTTCCTTGACATCCTATACACGGTATTTTTCAAAATTATTCATACCAATGCGATAAAAATATTCATACCAATATTTCAAACTTATCCAAACCAAATATAAGTTTTAATATACAGCATAACATGGAAACTACTTTAGTTTTTACCATTTGGCGGTTGATTGGAAGACTCCAAGATATAAGCAATCATCGAAATATAAAATTTCTGATTACTGAAATTTATTAAAAGTTGGTATGAAACATTTTCCATTTGGTATGAATAATTTTGAAAAAGACTACTTGTATTTTTGAATGAATGTGCGAAGTGGTACGAGAGGTTTGAAATATTGGTTTGGATAATTTCGCACTAGTTTGAATAATTTCGCGCACTGTTTGAATTTTGAAAACCACTGTATAGAATTCAGTAATCAGAATTTTATACCATAGCTTATATATACGGCTAAAGACAAAACTAAACTAGTTTCCATGACATCCTATATATAAAAGGTTGTATTAGTTAAATAATTTTGTCATTTAAATAATTTTGTAGTATTGTTAGATAATTATGTAGTATTGTTAAATAATTATGTAGTATTGTTAAATAATTTTGTAGTATTGTTAAATAATTATGTAGTATTGTTAAATAATTATGTAGTATTGTTAAATAATTTAAAGTTCTCAGTGAAGCACTTGATATAAAATTATTTTATTTAATCCTAAGTAGACGACTTAGAGTGAACATGGTATTGTAAGTGGTAGAGTAGCCTTGTTGTTACGATCCATTGAGATTTCCAATGTTCGTAGATTTCAAATAAGAAGGTACAAAAAGCTACTCCCTTAGGTGAGTAGTTTGGAGGGTTAAGAGAGGTCGTGCGGAGGCTAAATGGGGGGAAGTGAAATGGTTAAATAATTTTGTAGTACAGTATTTTTCAAAAATTTTCATACCAGTGCGACAAAATTATCATACCAGTGCAACCAAATTATTCATACCAATATTTCAAAATAATTCAAACCAATATTTTAAAATTACTCATACCAATATTTCAAAATTATTCAAACCAAATAAAAGTTTTAATACGCAGCATATCATGGAAACTTCAGTTTTGTCCGTTTGGCCGACAATCGGAAGACTCCAAGAATAGTACATAAGAGCAGTCGTTCAGATATAAAATATCTAATTATTGAAAACTATTAAAAGTTGGTGTGAAACATTGCCATTTGGTATGAATAATTTTGTGGCATTGGTTAAATAATTTTGTCGTTTGAATAATTTTGTAGTATTGTTAAATAATTTTGTAGTATTGTTAAATAATTTTGTAGTATTGTTAAATAATTTTGTAGTATTGTTAAATAATTTTATCGTATTGGTTAAATAATTTTATCGTATTGGTTAAATAATTTTATCGTATTGGTTAAATAATTTTGTAGTATTGTTAAATAATTTTGTAGTATTGTTAAATAATTTTGTAGTATTGGTTAATTTGTTGCGCACTACTTTGAACAATTTTAAAAACACTGTACCCGTTCAATTTACAGCATGACAAAGTACTTTAGCACTTTCGATCGTTGATTGAAAACTCTAAGATTATTATATATAAGCAATCGCCAATTATAAAATTTCTAATTAGTGAATTCTTTTTATAGTGGTGTGAAACTATGACATTTAATTTGAAAGATTGTGCGAAGTGGTATTGTGAATAATTTCGCACTGGTGAATAATTTTGAAAAACACTGTACAAGTATTCAAACCAGTGCGAAATTATTCAAACCAATATTGTCCACTTGATTCATGGATTTTGCTCTGCAGTTATTTCCGCCGCTTTTTTTCATCTTCATCATCTTTTATATCACTTCGAGATTTACGCCGGCGTAATCTATTCTCGTACTTTCCCCCGGCATCGGCACGATACTTGGGTTCGTTCTGTATTGAAACTGACTCCATATCTGTTTCTCCTTGAGTCGAACGGCTTGTGGAGATCCGTGTCTGGGCTGCAATTGTTTGTACTTCATTTGCCCTTGTTTGTACTTCATTTGCCCTTGTTTGCACTTCATTTGCCCTTGTTTGCACTTCATTTGCCCTTGTTTGGACTTCATTGGATTCTGCCCTTGTTCTTGTGGCTGCTGAACTCAATTCCTCATCTTCCTTTTCTCCCTCAAAAAGATGGGCATTTGGAATCTCACTTCGTAACTCGTGCACCATGGCTTGGTACTCCTCGGCATCCTGGGTTATCCCATTATCAATCAACTTCTTCATGAGCTCCTGTGACCCCACCTCATCATCTCTTTTTCGAAGCTTCTCATGGTTCTTTTCTTGTATAGATCCCTTCCTCTCTGAGCCCTTCCTCTCATGCCCTGAACCCTTTCTACCAAAGTCTCTTCTCTCGTGAGAACCCCTCAGTTCGGGCCGCATGTCGGGCTTGGCATCGTATTGAAATCCACTGTCATTGAGGTTATTGGAAGCATCTAGCCCTCTTCGCCTCAACATCAAAATACTCATTAATCCCTCTTCGTCTTGAAACTCCTCGGCAAGCGCCTCCCCACATTTCAAGGCCGCGGCATCCTGCGACGTGAATTCCTTGGAATGAGCAATCCGGTTATGGTTCAAAAATCCCTGTGCCGAAGAGAAATTGCTCCGGTGGCAATCTGGACACGTGAGCTTCACTACCACTCCATCCGTGCGCCGGTAGAGACACCCGCTTATGGCCAGGGGCGACCCTGCTATGGACGGCCGCAAAGAGGAAGTTGTAGACCTGGTTCTGTAGGTATGAGCCACACTTGGATGGCCAAAGCTGTCTCTTGTGTTCATGTTTTCCTCGAAAATACTCTCTTTGAGCACGGGTTGCTGGTGGTATTGCTGCTGTTGTAAACGGGTGAAGTTCACACTGAGCAGCTCGTTCAAAATGCTGTAGTATTTGAGGGTGAAGTCGCTGGGCTCGTTCCGGAACGAGATTTCATTGGGCACCTCTAAGAATTTCCGGAGGGCAAGCATTTGTGCTTCACACTTGCCGATCTCCTCTTCGGTAAGCGCCAATTCCTTGTGTTTCAAGCGAATCTCGAGGTCCACCTGGTTGGTCAAGATACTTCGGAGAACTTCTGTGGGTATTTTCTCGAGTTTTTTGATAAGGTCTTCCCGTTCAATCACTGGCGGGGTTTCTCGCTCGTTGTTCTGGGGTACTTCAGACATGGTGGTGGAGGCAAGAAGGATGATGCGATTGATTTATGATATCATGTTTGGCACGTGACAAAGGTCGCGTGATATCAGTCACGCGGTACAATTGCAAGTCTTCATCCAATCAATTGATCTCCAAGTCTTTAAGTGATTTCACTTTTCTCCGTTTGATGATATTTAACAAGTCATCTCCAGGAGCGCACTTTTCTAGCAATTGCCAATAGGTGGAAGTGATTTGATGTTTTCTTGGTCTTTTTCCTGAGGGACGTGATTTTGGAACTTCAATCAGCTTCACTACTCTGTCAATCTTTTTAGGCACTACTCTTTTTTTATCCTTTTTTTTCTCCTCTTTTTTCTCCTCTTTTTTCTCCTTTTTTTTCTCCTCTTTTTTCTCCTCTTTTTTCTCCTTTTTTTCACAGATCTTCTCTATCTTGAGTTTTTGTAGTGGGACGTCACTGTCAGACCCGTGCATCTCAAATATATGCGCATCAGCTTCATTTGTCTTGAGATTTTGCAACCCCAATGGTGTCTTTTCTGCAGTCCTTGAATGTAGGGTCTGAAGATAGGAAGGTTGGAAGTTCTGGTTAAGACTCTTAGGAGTTTTAAGACTCTCTTTTTTGAGAGACTTTTGATTCTTAGGAGATTTAAGACTCTCTTTTTTGTTTTGAGTCTTGGGAGTCTGACTCTCTTTTTTGTTTTGATTCTTAGGAGTTTTAAGACTCTCTTTTTTGTTTTGAGTCTTAAGAGTCTGACTCTCTTTTTTGTTCTGAGTCTTAAGAGTCTGACTCTCTTTTTTGTTTTGAGTCTTAAGAGTCTGACTCTCTTTTTTGTTCTGAGTCTTAAGAGTCTGACTCTCTTTTTTGTTCCGAGTCTTAAGAGTCCGACTCTCTTTTTTAAGAAACTTTTTCATCCGCGCCTTTCTCCGAAGTTGTGTAATCTGAACACGATATGATTTGGCCTGGCTCCTGACTGGACCAGAGATAGTCATGGCTTTATCTGGGACTACCAGGGAAATCGGCTTTTTAGACTCTTCCTCGGAATTTTCCCGAAAATCAATGCATTTGTCCTGATAATTTTCTTCCCCAGAAATCTTTGAAGGTTCCAAAAGGTCACCTTCATTCTTATCAAAGGAAAACTCATAAGGTGAAAGACTCACCCCATTAAGAAGCTCCACAGTATTTGTTTTGAGTGGAGTTGAAGTTGCCATAGATGCGATATTTTTTTTTATCTTTGAGGGTTTATCATTGACTTTTAAGAATTCCATTGGCACTAGATCCTGGTGTGAATTCGAAGGCATTTTCTTGGCCATGGATTTTGTTAGATTCATAGATTTTTTCACATTAGATTTTTTTAGATTCATAGATTTTTTCACATTAGATTTTTTCAGATTCATAGATTTTTTCACATTCCCACTAAATTTTTCCACACTCACATTAGATTTTTCCACATTCACATTAGTTTTTTTCACATCCCCACTGGATTTTTCTACACTGGATTTTTCCACACTGGATTTTTCCACACTGGATTTTTCCACACTGGATTTTTCCACACTATTTTTTTCCATACTAATTTTTTCCACACTATTTTTTTCCACATTATTTTTTCCCTCATTATCTAATACATCTGTTCTTATTTTATTCAATCCCACTTTTAAACTCCTCCCCCTTACATCACAAAAATCATCTTTCACCTCTTCACCATTCTTTTGACTCTCACCTACCATTTCGCCCTCTAAACCCCCCTGGAATTCGGAATTGGACCCAAAAATATTATTCAACTTCTCCAATGAACTAAGCTTTCGGGGGGCCTTGGATACCCGCTGGGCATTGGAATATGCTAGATTAAATCGACGTGTCTTGGACAAAAGGGGTTTTCCATAACATGCTAAAGTTAGTAAAGTCCAGGGTGTTTAGGAAAAAAACATACATAGTGCGGGAAATGGCTCGTCGCTTACATTTGTCTGCTTCATTAGGTAAAGTTGTTTTCGCGGCGTGAATCAAGTGGCCATGGCGGGAACTAAATTTTATAGATATGGCTGCAATCGATGTTTTCCTGCATGCGCGCGCTCCTCTTCTGCTGACTGCCACCCTCTCATCAACTTCTCCTCCTTCTACTACTCCTCCTTACATGTCCGACACGCCCATTCTACCTTCCGTTGCCAATCTCGGCACGCTCACTATTAATGATACATCCAAGTCTGGATTCGGCTACAACCCCTCCATTGGCCCGGCCTCCAACTCCATTTCTAGTGAAACAAGCGCTATACTTGCCGCCAAACGACCCGTGGACTTGACGCCTACGTCCCACGCAGCCATCTACGACCGCAACGTGCATTCCAAGAAAACAAAAGAAATGAGTCTCTCTGCATTGTCGTTTCTATTTGGCGAAATTGTTTCGTGGGCCCATGGCAAGTCAAAGGGCGTTTCGGATCTTGAAAATCGCCTCAATGGCTTGGGCTATCAAATTGGCCAGCGTTACTTGGAGCTTGTTAAGTTAAGAGAAGGTCAGAAATACGCCAAAAGAGAGATCAAAATCATTGAGATCCTACAGTTCATTCATGGCCCATTCTGGAAGGCTATTTTTGGCAAGACCGCTAATGAGCTTGAAAAGTCCCAAGATGCCCATGATGAGTACATGATCATTGAAAACGTACCTACCATTGCCAAGTTTATTAGTATTCCAAAGGACTACGGAGACCTCAATTGCTCAGCATTTGTTGCGGGTATAATCGAAGGTGCTTTGAACAGCGCAGGCTTTTATGCCTCGGTAGTGGCCCATTCTGCGCCCACGCCGGAGACTCCATTAAAGACTGTGTTTTTGATTAAATTTGATGAGCTGCTTTTTACAAGAGAAGAGATAAGATTCAGTTAGAGACAAGTGAATGAGTGAATCTTAGAAATTTTGACTTTTTTTTCTGGTCTGGAGTGAATTCATGAGTCAATTGAATTCATTGAGTCTCAACTAGGACAGAAATCCTGGACCTTCGGCTACCAGAAATTCTTTAATCATCCTAATCCTTGAAACATCACATCATATCCATTTCCAGAACTTCAGTCGCCTTGGATTTAAATTGGGGCCCGGGAGTGTATGTGGAGGTGTACGGGTGTTTTGGGGTATGCGAAGATTCTACATCCAGTGCAACACATTACAGCAGTCACCACAGCAAAGCGATATGGGAGTCACAATCAGAAGAGCCACCATCGAAGACGTGCAGGCAATGCAAAACGCCAATTTGCTCAATCTTCCAGAGAACTACCAGTTGAAGTACTACATGTACCACATTCTCTCGTGGCCACAGACCAGTTTCGTGGCCACAACCTACGAGGTTGACGATGCAGGCGAGCACAGTTCATTGGCTGAGGACAGAGGGAGTTCGGCTGAAGACAGTGTGGCCGAAAGTGGCTTGGCTGAAGATAGTGTGGCAGATCTCAAAGAAGCTGTCAAACAAAAGGGACAGAAAAAGCAAGCCGTAGACCCCAAAGGCGACTCTGCGTATATCCGCAAGGGCGAGAAAATTGTGGGATATGTCTTGGGCAAAATGGAGGATGATCCTGAGGCCGAGGATAAGACGCCTCATGGCCACATTACGTCTTTGGCAGTGATGCGGACATACCGGCGCATGGGATTGGCAGAAAAGTTAATGAAGCAAGCGCTTTTTGCCATGTGTGAAACTTTCAAGGCGCAGCACGTGTCACTCCACGTGAGAAAGTCCAACCGGGCAGCATTACACTTGTATCGGGACTCGTTGCGTTTTGAGAACACCTCACTTGAAAAGCTGTACTATCAAGACGGTGAAGATGCGTATGTGATGAAGAAGGTTTTTAAGTTGGAGGAGATGTTGCCATACCATGAGCACGAGGTTCAGGATGACTTTACGGAAGACTTGATCTAGGATGATTTTTGACGTGAGAGGGAGAATGAGAAATGAGATTGTGATATTAATATCAGTATTAATGAGAAATGAGATTGTGATATTAATATCAGTATTAATGAGAAATGAGATTGTGATATTAATTTCAGTATTAATGAGAAATGAGATTGTGATATTAATTTCAGTATTAATGAGATATGAGATTGTGAGCATTATTGATATTATGAGATAATGTCAGCATTAATGATATCATAAGATAATGTCAGCATTATTGAGATAATGAGATATGAGAATGTGAGGATGAGAATGTGAGATATTGTCACCTAATGAGAGTATGTGATTATGTGATAATGTCATTGATGAGATTATCTGATAATATCAGCATTAATCAGATTTTTGATAATGTCAACATTAATGAGATAATAAGATTATGTGATAATTTCACCATTAATGAGATTATGTGATAACAGCATTAATGAGATTGTGTGATAATGTGAAAATCTCATTTATGAGATTTTTGATAATGTTATTAATGAGATTATGTGATATTGTCATTAATGAGATTATGTGATATTTTCATTAATGAGATTATGTGATTATGTGATAATGTCATTAATGGGATTTTTGATAATGTCATCATTAATGAGATTATGTGATTATGTGATAATGTCATTAATCAGATTTTTGATAATCACACCACTAATCATATTTTTCATAATGTCACCATTAATGAGATAATAAGATTATGAGATTTTTGATAATGTCTTTAATGAGATTATGTGATTAATGTCACCATTAATAAGACTATGTGATAATATCAGCATTAATGAGATGATGAGGTTATGTGATAATGTCATTAATGAGATGAGGTTATGTGATAATGTCATTAATGAGATAATGAGATTATGTGATAATGTCATTAATGAGATAATGAGATTATGTGATAATGTCAGCATTAATCAGATAATGAGATTTTTGATAATATCAGCATTAATGAGATTGTGTGATAATGTGATAATCTCATTTATGAGATTTTTGATAATGCCACCAGTGAGATTTTTGATAATGTGATAATATCAGCATTAATAAGATTTTTCATAATGTCATTAATGAGATTATCTGATAACAGCATTAATGAGATTTTTCATAATGTCATTAATGAGATTATGTGATTATGTGAGCATTATTGAGATATTGTGATATTGTCATTAATGAGATTATCTGATTTTTGTTAATTTCATTAATGAGATTGTCTGATTTTTATTAATTTCATTAATCAGATTGTCTGATTTTTGTAATGTCATGACATTATCTGATTTTCTTAATCTCATGACATTATCTGATTTTCTTAATCTCATGACATTATCTGATTTTTCTTAATCTCATGACATTATCAAATTTTCTTAATCTCATGACATTATCAAATTTTCTTAATCTCATGACATTATCAGAATGTCATTAATGACAATCAATTTTTCTTATCAGATTATCAGATTTACACATTCTATGCTATGCTGGTTACTATACATTAATACCTTTCCTTCATTCTTGAAGCCACCGTCCTCAAGTTTCCATAGACCTTTCCTGGTGGAGAACCCAAAATCAATGATACCACAGCCTCACGGGCCATGCGGATATGCGTGAAGCCACCCAAAATGTGGATTTTCAGATCGGCCAAGACAATCCTCGTTCTGGTGGCATTTTCAATGGCAAACTTGGTCTTACCGTCCTTTCCAGCAATTCTGCCGATGGCACGCGATAAATGGTCTCCCGTCAAGGTCTTGACATCCTTGATCTCGAAGGTCTCTATATATAGGTCGTCTAAACGCAACAAGGCAATGGCATCGTCAACATCAAAGCCCAAAGTGAAGGCCTTGATGAAGTCAGCACCTTTTTGCAAGGCGCCAGGGTCTTCAGTGTGCTTATTTGTCTTCATTTCCACAGTCTTTGTTCTCAAGTTCATGCGTACCTGCAACTTCAAGTGGTCGACCAACGGAGGGTAGATCTTCATCCAGGTATTTTTCAAAGGCGTCATTCTGTGAGGTGGCACCGGCACCTTTCTGCTCTCGAGCTTGACGCTCATTCCCGACTTGGCCTCAGGCACGAAGCGGGGTTTTCCGCTTTCATCCAACGTCACAGCGTCGTTTTGGGTGGAGTGTATGGGTTTGGACGATTCCAGCGTGCGCTCAGAGTCGCTCTCGACATCCATATTAGTGTGTGAGCTGGGGACCGTGGAGGTGTCGATCAAGACGGAATCCTCTTCAGCTTCGGCGCTCACTTGAGCCGGGGCTGGTTTTCTGGCAGCGGTAGGGGCGGCCATGGAGAAGAATATGGGAGTGAACAGAATTTTTAGAGTGGAGATGAGGTCTGCGCGCAACATCGGTGCACCAGTTCAATAGAGACTGATCTGGGTGCAGGTGATAGAGTTTGGAAGGTTGATGAAGAGAAGCAGATGAGATTTGGAATTTTGGAAAAGAGAAATGAGAGATTTCTAGATTATCATTTAGATTATCATTTAGATTATCATTTAGATTATCATTTAGATTATCATTTAGATTATCATTTAGATTATCATTTAGATTATCATTTTAATCATCATTTAGATTATCATTTTAATCATCATTTAGATTATCATTTTAATCATCATTTTAATCATCATTTAGATTATCATTTTAATCATCATTTTAATCATCATTTTAATCATCATTTTAATTATCCTTTAAATTATCTAAATTTGCTTGTTTTACTTCTCAAATTTAGCAATGGTGACTGGTGCGCGGTGAATTACAAGCCGCGCAGAGCTTTGCTTTGTCACTCCATACTACAATCCAAGCAAACCAAGCACCAGCCCTCTCAGGCATTCACCAATCAAACCCATGAACAAGCACTTTGATATAATATATAATGATCATCAGCGACTGCATAATATATGGGCGTCTGGCCGTTCGCTACGGGCCAGCAAAGACGCTTCGTTTTATACCACCGACCCCCCTACGACCAAATCCAGAATATGTGCCAGTACCAGCCAGAAAAGGAGAGAAAGATGTTTTATATTCAAGTTGGCGTCTACTACATACGGTGGCGGATCCGGTTAAATTGCGGCCATTTTCAAGGTGCCAAGATTTCTTGACTTGGCGCCGCCATTACGCCAATTTTGAACCATGTCTGAAACTGAAGGGGGGGTTTTTTCGAGGTGAGAAAGATGGAAACAGAAGTTTTGAAGGTGGCAATCAAGGAAACAAAAGTTTTGAAGGTGGCAATCAAGGAAACAAAAGTTTTGAAGGTGACAATCGGGATAAGATAAGTGGTCAATGTGACAATCGGGATAAGATAAATGTTCAAGGTGACAATCGGGATAAGATAAATGTTCAAGGTGACAATCGAGGAAAGATAAATGTTCAAGGTGACAACAAAAATGTTCAAGGTGACAACAAAAATGTTCAAGGTGACAACAAAAATATTCAAGGTGACAATCAAGAAATCAATAATTCTCATGCTGAAAATCATGGAATCAATAATCCTCTAAAAAATCACAAAAATATTACCCAATCAAATCTATCTAAAGAATTACCCCAAAAACCTCCCCGCAAAGAATTCCTTCTTGCAAGAGCTACTACTCCCCTTGGTAGACTCTGGGTTCATGTCAAATGGCCGCTTCTACGAAATGACCGACCATTCTCCTTGGATGAAATATCTGCCTTTGCTTCTTGGTTGATCATGGGCTATGTGCTATGGGTTCTTTTGGGCACTACCACTTTTGTCTTGTCGGCCATCTACTTCCTTGAGGCCTTTGGTCGCGCTTGGGATTACGTAAAAACATTGTTTGAGGCAAAGACTTGGACAAATGCATTGTTTGACGAACCAACTAAGGAGTTAGACGAAAATTACGCCGTTGCAGATTCTTCGTTTATTGGCTGGTTGACGGGGAAAGTATTATCTGCAGGAATGGGCGTGGACGTGACGTTCAAGAAAGGAAGTGTGCTCCCGAAACTCGAAGATGGAAAGCTCAAGTTCCGGGATATGGGGCTTAGGCTGAAAGCTGGCCACGTGCCGTTGTTCGAGGCCCGTATAGCCGAGTTGGACGTGTCTCTCTCGTTCAAGAAGTGGTACTCGGGCCACGGGCTCATAACCGACATGTTAGTCTTTGGCATGCAAGTCCGGGTGCAAAAGTTTCTGGCGACGACTGATTCCAGTGAGACTTCGGCACTCATAGACCCGGACTACCATCTCCAGCATATCCGCATCCGAGACCTGCGCTTCGACATCTGCGACCAAGACACCACCACGCACATATCGGTATTCAACTGTGACATGCCCCGGCTCCGGGGAAACAAGCTCTTGATGGACTTTTTCAACGCCAGCATCGTCACCGGCACCGTCAACAACAGCATGTTCAGCGTGCACAAAAACCAGGCGTTTTCAGGCGGAAACTCCGTCAAATTCGAGCTCAAGGGCATTGATTTGGGTTATTTATCTGCAAATCCCCGGCTGAATTTCAACTGGTTGGTGGCAGGAAAGGCCGATATCTCCGCCAACATCCGCATGCCGGACTGGCATCAAGACGATTCTATTTCCACGTCCATTGCCCTGTTTCTCCACCAATGTGTGTCGGAATATGGCGAGGCCACCAAGAAAGTTGATACAATGCCGCGCCGGCCGCTGCGCATGGACGACGATGGGCTCATCAAAGGCGCCATCATCTCCCTCTACGAGACGTTTCAAAGTGAGAAAAAAATGGACCAGTCTGAGTACGTGGTGGTCAATGCCAGCGTGCGGTTTTCTGAGCTCAAGGCCTGCATGCCCAGCCAGCTTCCCCTGACATCTTCAGGTGTGCCGTTTGTCACGCTCCAGGGCCTTCGTTCCTTGGTCACCTATATCAACGAGACCGAGCAACCGTTGACCATCAAGACCTATGGTATAGAGAGGGTGGGGGATTTGGATGACTTGAGCAGTCTTTCGCAGACCAAAATCTATGAGTGCATTGTGGGGGATATTTATGATGAGATGTTGGAGAAGCTCAAGGTAGAAGAGCGGCGGATCATGGAAGAGAAGGCTGTACATTGGTCACATGCATTGATGGGGCAATTATTTCTAATTGGTCTTGGAGTGATTGCCTAAGGGATGAACTGATGATAATGGTATGTGAACTGATCTAATTTTCTATTCTGATATGTAATTTTCTATTTAGATATATAAGTTTCTTCTGATATGTAAGTTTCTTCTGATATGTAAGTTTCTTCTGATCTCTAAGTTTCTTCTGATATCTAAGTTTCTTCTGATATGTAAGTTTCTTCTAGTATCTAAGTTTCTTCTGATATCTAAGTTTCTTCTGATATCTAAGTTTCTTCTGATATCTAAGTTTCTTCTGATATCTAAGTTTCTTCTGATACAGTATTTTCAAAATTATTAATACCAGTGCGACAAAATTATTCATACAGTCTCTTTCAAAATTATTCAAACTAGTGCGACAAAATTATTCAAAGGCATGATACACTCTTTTTCAAAAATATTCATACCAGTGCGACAGAATTATTCATACCATATTACAAAATTATTCATACCAATATTACAAAATTATTCATACCAAGTACAAGTTTAAATATACAGCATAACATGGAAACTACTTGAGTTTGGTCCGTTTCTATCACTGATTAAGAGATTCCAAGAATAGCATATAAGAGTAATTTTCCAGATATAAAATTTCTGACTATTAATTCTATTAAAAGTTGGTGTGAAACATTATGCCATTTGGTATGAATAATTTTGTCGCACTGGTATGAATAATTTTGTCGCACTGGTATGAATAATTTTGAAAGAGACTGTACTTCACACTAACTTTTAATAGTTTTCAGTAATCAGAAATTTTATATCTGGACGATTGCTCTTATATACTATTCCTGCCAATCAAAGGTCGAAACGGCAAAACTGAACTAGTTTTCATGTTATGCTGTATATTAAAACTTGTACTTGGTATGAATAATTTTGAAACAATGGTATGAATAATTTGAAATGTTGGTATGAATAATTTTGTCGCACTAGTACAGTCTTTTTCAATTATTCAAACTAGTGCGACAAATTATTCATACCAAATACAAGTGCTTATATACAATATAACATGGAAACTAAATCAGTTTTGGCTCTCTTGACCGTTGATTGGAAGACTCCAAGTATAGTGTATATGAGACAATTCTAAATTAAGATTTCAAAATATTGAATTCTAAAAAGTTGGTGTGACACATCTGGTCATTTGGTTTGAAAGATTGTGCGAAGTGGTATGAAGCTTTTTGAGACTTGGTATGAATAATTTTGAAAGAGACTGTATGAATAATTTTGTCGCACTGGTATGAAGGGGTTAATTGCTCTGAAGGGTTTTATGTGTAGGATATGAGCACTAGTTATTTCTGTC
>VATE01000182.1:0-28018 GCA_008065195.1 Metschnikowia amazonensis | reverse complement strand
AACTGACCAAATAAAATTTCTGATTACTAAATTCCATTAAAGTTGGTGTGAAACATTATGCCATTTGGTTTGAATAATTTTGAAATATTGGTATGAATTTTTGTGCGCTGGTATGAATAATTTTGAAAAACAGTGTATGGTTTTCAGCGGCTTTGATTCGTAAGAGACTTATCACCGTGCAAGGCCCAAGTCCAACCGCGAAAAGAGGCCAACTCCAACTGCGAAAAGAGGCCAACTCCAGCCGCGAAAAGAGGCCAACTCCAACCGCGAAAAAAGGCGTGTCGGAGTGAATAAATGACATTCCAGATTAGATATTCCCTACGTTTTAGTATTTGATAATGTTAATTAATATTCATAGATTTCAGTATTGATTTTGGTTTATAATTTTTATTCATAGATTTCAGTATTGATTTAGATTCATACAGTATTTTCAAAATTATTCATACCAATGCGACAAAATTATTCATTCAGTGCGACAAGGTTACTCAAACAATATTTCAAAATTATTCAAACCAATACAAGTTTTAATACACAACATAACATGGAAACTAGTTTAGTCCGTTTCGACCGATGGCTAAAAACTCCAAGAATAGTATATAAGAACAATTGTCCAGATATAAAAACTCTAATTACTGAAATCTTTTAAAAGCTGATGTGAAACATTATACCATTTGGTTTGAAGAATTCTGTCGCACTGGTTTGATAATTTGAAATATTGGTGAATAATTTTGTCGCACTGGTTTGATATTTGAAATATTGGTGAATAATTTTGTCACTGGTTTGATAATTTTGTCACTGGTTTGATAATTTTGTCACTGTTTGATAATTTGAAAAAAACTGTAGATTTTGATTCATGATTTTTGTACTTATCAGGGTTATTACCTTACAAGATTACTCTGAATTAAGTGTAAGGTAAAGGTTAGTCGAGGTGTACAGTACATTACCGGTGTGCATTTAACTATCTACAGAGTCTCTGGCTCCGTACATTCTAGCTACTGGTTGAGAGTGATTGTAATACATCTGAGAGCCATGGGCTGGAATATATCATTATGACAATATAATGATTGGATAATTTTTATGATCATAGCCACAGCATTCAAGGTTGCTCGCTATTGTTAATGTACAGTGTTTTTCAAAAATACTCAAACTATTTCAAAGTTTCGCACCACTTCGCACAATCTTTCAAACCAATGGCATAATCTTTCATACCAAATTTTAACAGAATTCAATATTTGAAATCTTACATCTGAACAATTGCTCATATATACTACTTAAACCTCCACTCAATGATCAAACGGACAAAACTGAACTATTTTCTGTATATAAAACTTGTATTTGGTACGTAACTTTCAAATATTAGTTTAATAAATTTGTCGCACTGGTTGATACTTTAGAAAAACACCGTGTCACGCAGGGAGGTACCGAGGTTAGCGCGGAAAAGAATAGGTTCATGATGTAGAAGAAAAACGTAGGCTATGATACAATATTTAAAACGATTCAACAAAAATTCAAATTACACTAGAAAGTTTAATAATTCAAAGTCATAACAAGTTTAGCAGCTAAACTCCGTTTTACGTTGATTGAAAGATTCTCAAATGTAGTACATGAAGTTTTTTCCAAATTTATGATTTAATATTGAATTCTATACTTTCGGTGTGAACCATTGGTTTGAAGGTTGCGCGGAAGGTACGAAACTTTCGAAATATTGGTTTGAACTATTCTTTTTTTTGGTTCAAACATTTTGCGCGCCGATTTGAATACTTTTGAAAACCACTGTATTAATCGGAATACACCCGTTCCACTTTGAACTAAGCCGGATTTTAAGCATAATTAAACAGTCCACTGAGTTTGTATCTGAGAAGAAGAAGCATTAATAAGTAGAAATAGAATGGTATCCCCACAGTCAGTATCTGTTAGATCTCGTTTGGGTAAGTGCACTACCCATCGGAGAATATCGCAACTCCATTGGTCACGTGACCACATAGTTACGAGGACCGATTCGCTGAGGGCAACGGATATTAGCAGTTTGATACAGTGATTCCAAAATATTCAAGCCAGCACATAAGATTCAACTACACTAGCAAGTTTTGATTTAATGTCCTGCAAGTTGATATATAAGGTTGATATAGAAAGCAGTTAACCCTTCCATTTTACGCCTGATTGGAAGACTCCATAAAGTAGTGCATACTATGCAATTCTCAGAATTTAAGATTCAAATAATAAATTCTAATAAATTTGATATGAAACACAAAACTTTGAACATGGTTTGAACGATTTTTTCTTGGTCCAGAATATTTTGCGCGCTGCTTTGAACAATTCTTTTTTTCGTTCAATCATTTCGCGCGCTGCTTTGAATAATTTTGAACACTGTAGCTTTCACGCGATAAGCATAAAGTATTATTATGAAAGAAGCAATCTTATTGAATTCAAAAAAAACAAGGTACATACCAAGGTTCCAGATAATAATGCTCCTACCACAACAGTTTACAAGAGTTCAGTAGTTTACTGCTGACACGAAGTTCACTGACTCCAGGTCTGACTCCAGGTCTGACTCCAGGTATGACTCCAGGTATGACTCCAGGTATGACTCCTGGGCTGACTCCTGGTTCTTCTTACACTTGCTGATATTTTAGGGTCGAACAATTTTCGCAGCCATTTGGCGCGCAACGCTTTTACTCAGATGAATTGAGAATTGTTTTTTATTAATAAATTGGCGAGCAATCACACCAGCTTCTCCATACTATCTCAAAAAAAATTTTCAACTACATCATCTTCTCATATTCATTCTCAGGGAAAACCCATATCGTAGGATACGGCAAGCCAGTTTTTACATCATATTGCTCGAAGTAGATTTCCACCTCGTAGCACCCTTCAAAGTCGCCTCTGGTCAAAATTATTTGCACATTCGCGATGCTTGAGCACGAGTAGAATTGCGAATTTTGGACCCTCAGACCATCACTCAAATCCAATTTGACCTCACGTACTTTGGGTCCATAAACTAGTGCGTCATCTTCAAACCCCACGAACCCTAGACCACCAAAATCACGGTCGACGGCGTAGCCATCATGCATACTAAAATTGGCAACCGGAGTCGACTGAGATCCATAACCTAATACACTACGGTCGATACCGAAATCCTGGAAACGATGCCCGGAAAGTGGCTTATAAATCATTTTTTCTCTCACGAAAAAGGCCCAAGGTGCATTGCTACGCTCCAATGAGTTTTTTCTTTCCTCTGAAACTGATGTTTCTGAATTTTTCGCCAATTTTTTCTCTGGCAACGGCTTATCCAACACAGCAGAATCAGTTGTTTTGTTGTAAGGCAAGAGGTATAGATCCACATTGATACAATCGTTTCCTGATACAGTTTTCCTAATCATGTACTCCTCGCTATCCTCATCAATTTTGCATGCGAAAAGGACTCCTTCTAAAAGCAAGCCTACGTCTTCATTCTGGTAATCCATATGTACTAAAGGCGTGTTTGGGCCGAATTCCAACGCATCATCGCCCACCCAAAGATATCCTTCGTTGGTTCGGTCTTTGGCATAAATGTAGCCTAATTCCATCATAGTAACCTCAGTCGGGTCGTTAAATGGGTTTCCATAGTAAAAAAAAGATTCAGGACCAGCCGGAGGTTGATTCTGTTTTGCATAGAGCGGGATCAAAGTTTGATCCACTCTGACGAACAACACCAGAGGATCCATTGAATTTGTCGCCCACGCAGTGGCGCTGGTAATAGCAGGTAAAATCACTTCAAATACTCTCATAATAATTTGTAGGGTTGAAAGAAATGCAGCTGACTCTATTATATACTACTCCCAATCGTGTAGAGTTCCCCCACTCAAAGATGAAGGAGATATGACCTTGTATAAGAAATATGGCCTTGTATAAGAAATATGGCCTTGTATAGGAAATATGGCATTGTAAGGTAATAGGGCATTGTAAGGTAATAGGGCATTGTACAGGAATATGGCATTGTATACCGGTCAATATTTGAAACCTGTGAACATCTATAGAGGCATGCATAACTTCTGCAGCTTGAAAGAACGGTATGGAATCCGATAAACTATTGCTCCCTTTGCTACAGTTTACTCACATTTAGTAGTATTTCGATCTAATCCCGCATCCTACGCCAACACAGAATATTCATTACACAGCTCATTTAATAGCAAATTATGGAATCAATCTCCTCATATTTGACCCATCATCCAATCCTTTATATTAGGGGCCAGAGATACCGGTACCAAATTATGAATATTAAACTTGCATGCATCGCACAACTTCACAATGAGATCATATCCAATGATGTAGAAATCACACCATACCTACTATAAGGCATGATACATATGGACAATCATATTACACTTGATCCTTCAAATGGTTGTTATGAGGAGGTTTGCTTCGCTACGGTCGCTATGAGGACACTCGCAATAAAAGGACGTATGCAGGTTTCTACCATGGAGAATATGTCTTTTCAACGAGGATTAACTTCCTGTAGAAGTTTTGGAAGAAAATCAATCAAGGACCACTAAAATTGAACAATGTTATTGTACATTTAGCGGATGAGGTGATGCTGGGGCTTACGGTCATTGTATCCGAATAGAGTGCACATTGAATGTCTATGAATTGAAATTAGTTAATGAATTTTTGGGTATGTTTAAAAAGAAAGGACTCAAAAGCCAAGTTATATTTCCAAATCATTAGTTTTGATCTGAACCAAGTTACTCTACAGTGTGTGGAAGCTGGCCAGTACAGTGTTTTAAAGGTATAAAATGAGTGTTCAAAATGTTTGAACTAATAACAAAATGGTTCAAATGAGCGCTCAAAATGTTTGACTAACAAAAAATGTTTGAAGTGAGAAAAAAATGGTCAGCGCGCAAAATGTTTGAACCAAGAAAAAAGAATGATTCAAACCAATAATTCAAAAGTTTCGTGCCCTTTCGCGCAGTCTTCAAACAAAATGGCTTAATGGTTCCACCCGTTTTTAGAATTCAATATTTAAATCTTAAGTTTGAGAAAAGCCTCATATACTACATGAGAGTCTTTCAATCAAAGTAAAACAGAGGTTTAGCTGCTTAACTTGTTAGGACTGTGAATTATTGGATTTATGTTTGCTAGTGTAGTTGAATCTTTTCGCGCTGGTTTAAATCTTTTGCTAGTGTAGTGACTCTTGCGCGCTACTTTGAATACTTTGCTAGTGTATAGTTGAATCTTCTGCGCGCTGCGTTGAATACTTTGAATGACTGTATCACGAACTCGGTCTGCACCTCTCTCCAGTGTATATTTGTATTCTACTGTATGCCTGATTATAATCTCTCCAGAAATAGAAGACGGCTATTTCAGTATGTACTACATGGCCTGATATTTTGTTCATGTAGTCCATATACTTTGGATCTATAGATTTGGATACTTAGCAGTATTGAGTGTACACTTGGTTAAGGACACTGAGTGATCCAGATAAATCTATAGAGAATTTTGTTCCTGAGTTTCAGACGATAGTGTGGAGATTATATTGTTGCTAACATTTAAAGGCTTTGGTTACAGTATTTTTCAAAATTATTCATACCAATGCAACAAAATTATTCATACCAATATTTCAAACTGTTCATACCAAATGGCATAACTTCCTTTTAATAGTTTTTAGTAATCAAATATTTTATATTTTGCTTGCTATTACATTCTATTCTTGAGGTCTACAATCAACGGCGAAACGGACAAAACAAAAGGAGTTTCCATGTTATGCTGTATAAAACTTATATTTGGTTTGAATAATTTTGCGCACTGGTATGAATAATTTTGTGCACTGGTATGAATAATTTTGTGCACTGGTATGAATAATTTTGAAAAATACTATATCCACAGAAGTACATATGGGTAACCTACTACTCTTGAAGACTCTGTGTGGCAGTGAAACGAAAACCTTGTCTCTACATGATTCTTAGTATGGCCTAATGTGCCATGAGTTTGTTTCTAGGGACCAAATATCAATATCTATTTAATCATTATAGGAGAATTTCTTAAATGTGTATGATTCAAGTACGATTAATGATAATTATTCTAGCATAAGAAGTCTTTTATTCAAGTTTATACAAACTTGGTTTTTTCGAATCAAAGAGATATTATGAATTATACTAGTCTAGTAACTCATACAATAATACTGTACTGATGCATCAGATAGTCTGTTAATTCTAGTTAAACTATAGAGGTATGGACATGGCTAGATCGAAACGAAAATATCAACGTTATAAAATATGTTCCAAGCAACTGGTACCTTCTACATTGAGTCTATAGAAACGTGGTTATAGACCTTTGTTGGTCTAAACCTGCACATAACTATTTACGACCTACATAAAACTCAAAAACGAAGTAAGTTGGGTCTGCACATACTCAGAACTCATTGAAATGAAGAATGTAGTAAAACTCAGGAATCTCTAGTTGGTGAGAAAAAGAATAAAACTTCCAAATTTACGTTAATAGAAGGATTACTTGAAGTCTGTTCGTTAGGTAATGAAAAACTCAGAACTTACAATTCCATACTTCCTTCAGGCGTCTGCATGCACTACGGATCGAATTTCTAATCTTCACTCAATGTAGAAGTCTGATTTAAAAATTTGAAGACCAAAAACATTTTCAACAAAAATCTACTACAGATGTCAAAATCTAGATTTGAATGTAAAGGCATCACATGCTCATAAGCAATATGTTCTAGTGTAAGGCACTAATTAAAACTCAACAATGTGAAAATAATTATAGAAATAATTCCCCTGATTTTAAATACATTGCTATATGTACTCCAAATCCAAGCTTACGTATACATAGAAACACCCCAACATATTACTAGAATAAAACTTATATTTTAGATGAGTCACTTATTTTTGGAGAATCTTTTTCAAGTACAGACCCTCCACAGGGCGGCCACTTGTTCTGTTATAAGGCAAGAGGTAGATTTGTGCCTTAATACAAAATTCAGAACCGTAAGAAATCGGAGAAAGATGGCGTCCAGATTCGCCAAATGTCTGGCACGAATAGAAAGGATTATTCTTGACCTTATTTGTGGTATCCAAATTGAGCTGAGTGTGTGCGGCAATACCAAACCCAAACCGACCATTGAAGTAGCCAGCATACTGTGAATCTTTGGTGACAGCATACCCGTTTCGAAGCGTAAATTCAACTGGTTTTTCCAGGGTATTTCGATGATCGAAAACACCAATTTCCAGACGTGACCGACCGTACATAGTCCAAGAAGTATTCGAGAGCGGCTGTAAGGTCGTATTAGTCTTTATGAAAAAAACATGTGGTAAATCGTCCATTGAGGACAAATCTTGTTTGTCCTCATTCACCTCAGGAATTAATCGCTCATGGGATTCACGGAGAATGGTTTTCAGCCCTTCCACTTTAGGCAACCGCGGAGCGTTCACTGGCATTCCTGTTGTTTTGTCATACTGCAAAAGGTAGATGCTCACTTTGGAACAAGATGGATCGGAGTTGCCTAGCATTATCACAGTATCAGTCAGCAATTTGCACGCATGGAATTGGTGATGTTTAAGCCTCATATCATCATCAAACTCCAAGACACTTTTCTCAACGCCACGGCCATGAACAAGTATGTTTTTGTAAATTCCCACGTCCCCGTCCAAAGTGAAAGCATAATTGTTCTGTAAAGAGACTTCAGTGGGGACATGAGAAGATTCCGCCATCACAAAAGAAATGATATTTGCTTGATTGGTATCAAGAGCATTGGATAAAGGAATCCATTTGGTATCAGATTTTGCAAAGAAGACCATTGGTCTGATAGAGTTGGCGCAGACATTGGCTGCGAGAGAAGTGAGTAACAATTGAGATTTTTTCATAGTGAGTCTGAAGTGTGGGAAAATGAGTCTGAAGTGTGGGAAAAGGAAACTGGTTATATTTATGCAAGTGATAAAAGCTCGCCATTATTTCGGACTTTATTATTTTGGAAGTTAAGCATTGTTTGCGGGATTTAAGGATCACTGATCATGCCCAGAAACTTACACACTTCCTGCACACTCGGTCACACATCCGTCTTAGCCCCGAATTCGTCGATGATTATGCCATCACTTTGAGAGATGTATTATCTGTGATATAGCATGAGCAGATGGTATTACTGTGGGTGTTTAACGATAATTGATATGACAGGTGTTTAATGATAATTGATATGGCAGGTGCTTAATGACAGGTGCTTAATGACAGGTGCTTATTACCACAGTTACTTAATATCAGCTAATCACTCTATCTTGTCCATCTATTTATAGCTCAACAGACATCGGATATCAGACACAGAATTTTCGTCATCATTTATTTCTTTTGTATAGTATAGAGAATTACATGGTTTTGGTCCACGAACTTGACGTACTCAATCTGCTACAATGTGAAAATACAAAATTTTTCCAAGGATGTCGCCAGTTGATACTTCATTGCATCATTGCGTGACGTAGCCAACGTAAATTCCACACACGGGAATCAATCTCACGTCATAATTCAACAGTCTTTGAGTGTTGTCGCTCTTTAAATGCAAGTTATACGGATGAAGTATTTCCTACCAACCGGGCTCAATGAAAGGAAGGGGTAGAGTTGCAGAAAAACCAGGATTTATAGAATACGTTTAAAATATTGTAAATAATACTTACACTAACGTTTGAATGCAGATAGATTTAAATCACTTCAACACTACATCACTAGCTGGATGGCTTATATTCTTAGATCCGTGGGAATGTTCATCTTTTTCGCTTAGATGTACTAAAATGTCTATGGATCACACGATCATAATATCCCCAACAATATCTTGGCCCAGGTGTGCAGGCTCTCTGCATGCATCTGGTCATGTTCACTGGTCTGTTTCTTTGTTCCGAGCACAATGCGTCATTCCTAGGAATGTGATAAGAAGGCAAAGTCATGGATATTTCACTGAAAATTTTTTGCTGTATATAACAAGCCATAATTTTTATCCTGGCAAATCAAACTTACCATGAAAACTTTTTTGTTGATTCTGGCCTTCCTTTTTGCTGGTATCAGCTTGGCAGATGATTTCTCGGTTCTTAACGCGAAAATCGACGGAAAATTTAAACCGCTCACCACCAAACGCATTCGCCATTTCGATTCCAGCAACCACACTCGGATTTTTGATGCTATTCTTGTGTACAATCCCATGCTTCCTCCTCCTTGCAACATCACCACACAAAATGGCTCCTACACCATAAAACCCCACGATATCGTCAAAACATTTGGCATTAAAAATGGTTTTTTGGTTTTTGGCAAGATTGTCAAGCCATTGAACCCAGTTTTGGGGAATACGTCCAGATTTTTGGATATTGAATGCTATGCATGTCAGGAAAAAAATGTGCGAAACTGGGTGTTCATGATGTCAAAAAATTATACTGGAAGCAGGTATACTTGTGTGCGATCGGATATTTACTTGACGAATATCAATGAGGAAAATTATAATCTTGAGTTTGAATCAAAACGAAGCGGAGACGCCGAAGATTAATAGAGTGTGGTTTTTTATATGCCCATGCCACTACTTCTAGTATTGCCCTACTATACTCAAGGTTTCCAGATTACATCATTGTGGACAGTTTTATATTCAGTTTTGCAGAATGATGCTAGAGCCGGTGAATTTTCTCTTTCCAGAATTTAAATATTTATTTATAAATCAGCTCATTTATCAGGTTCGTGGGATTTAACCCAAGTGTTGTAATTAGTGTGCGTTGATTGATGATCATATGAGGAGGAATGTCTACTGTAATACGAGAGGTGACGTTTTGAACTTTTTGGAATGGAGACTTGACATCCAGTCAGGTTCAGCATAGAGAATATTTGACTTGGTGTGAATGTATCAGCGAGGTGCTAGCATGTATGAAGTATAGATGTGGACCAGTGATTATTTTGTATATGTTACTGGAGGGTAAAGAGATTCACCTTCTTCATTAATGTAGTGTATTTAACAGTATTCAAACCAGCGCGCAAAATGTTTGTAACCAAGAAAAAATAGTTCAAACCAATTCAGTTTTATTCATACCAGCGCGCAAAATCAATCAAACCAATTCAGTGTTTTATTCACACCAGCGCGCAAAATTAATCAAACCAATATTTCAAAATTATTCAAACCAAATACAAGTTTTAATATACAGCATAATATGAAAACTACTTTAGTTTTTTCCGTTTGGCTATTGATTGAAGACTCTAAGAGTATTTTATAAAAGCAATCGTCCAGATATAAAATATTTGATTACTGACATCTGTTAAAAATTGGTGTCAAACATTATGCCATTTGGTTTGAATAATTTGTCGCACTAGTTTGAATAATTTTCAAAAACACTGTATTTCAAGTTCATACCACTTCGCACATTCTTTCAACCTAATGGCACAATGGTTCACACCAACTTTAATATAATACAATATTCTGAAACTTAAATCTGGACGATTACCTCATCTGTGCTTCATTTGGAAGTCTTTTAATCAAGGGTCAAAACTGAACTAGTTTCCATGTTCTTCTGTATATAACAACTGTATTTGGTTTAAAGAATGTGCAAAGGGTACGAACATTTTGTTGGTTTGAATAATTTTGTAGCGCTGGAATAATCTTGCGCGCTGGTTTGAATAGTAAAACACTGTATACTAAACATGTTGAGATGAGAAGGGCAGTCTGCGAAGAGAAAAATTCTTCGCGTTGGTTAAACGGGTTATATGCCGGATTGTTTTAGACGAGGCTCTTATTTGAGATAACTGGACAGGACCTTTGCGGGTTGAGTAAGTACAGCAGCATGTAGTGAAATTTACGACGCTGGCGTCATGTAGAGTCGAGATATTTATTGATTCCGCTATGGTGTGCTTCTGTTTAGAATAGTTATTAGGGATGAAGTTAAAAAAGCGTCAAGTATGACTACTGAACCTAAATTATGATTATTGAACTCAAAGTATGAACTCAAAGTACGACTACTGGATCCATATGAGATTTCCCAGTCAACGTTTCTGTCTATACACTTCTAGTGAACGCGTGAGACATCCGTACATCCTTGAAGATTGAGACCATGGATTTGATTACAAGATGACATACGTATGTCCAATCAAGAGATAATCATCAAATTTTTATCGTAAATTTATAGATCCAATAACTACTTCAGTACAAAAGATGTCACGAAGTAATTTTAGGGAAGTGTTTCTCACCAAAGCAACGCGCAGCATAGTGTATAGTTGCGAGACATCTGTACATCTCCAGCGTCGCTGTTGTTCATTAGAGGAAACAGAACAACACACTTCATATGTCGATCATGTCTCTTCACCCGTTTCAGTGATAAAGCTTCTATTATAAAGACCATTATTCAAAGATATATACGAGGCTTGGATATTCTTATTCTTGTGAGCGAGCTTTGATATTCACCAAGGCCTGTAGTATTTAAGAAGTATATACAGTATTTTTCAAAATTATTGATACCAACGCGAAAAAATTATTCATACCAATATTCCAAAATTTTTCATACCAGTGCGATAAAATTATATACCAAATGGCATAATGTTTCACACCAACTTTTGATAGTTTTCAGTAATCAGATATTTTAAATCTTGCTGATAATAGCTGTTACATTCTATTCTTAGAGTCTTCCAATGAATGGTCGAAATGGAGAAACAAAAGGAGTTTCCATGATATGCTGGATATTAAAACATTTCTTTGGTTTGAATAATTTTGAAATATTGGTATGAATAATTTTGAAATATTAGTATGAATAATTTTGAATTATTGGTATGAATAATTTTGAAATATTGGTATGAATAATTTTGAAATATTGGTATAAATAATTTTGAAATATTGGTATGAATAATTTTGAAATATTGGTATAAATAATTTTGTCGCACTAGTATGAATAATTTTTTCACATTGGTATGAATAATTTTGAAAAATACTGTAACATACTACAATGGGTTCCGCGCTTGCAAAATGTTAGTTACAACTGTTATTGTATGCAAAAGTTAAGATAACGCGCAAGATCTGAATCTAGAGAGCGCGAAGGACTCAGTAGTCATGGGATCCATGTCTTCAGTGTTCGGCTCTGGAGTGAAGAGTATTATTATTGATCTTCTGTGATGCTAAATAGTAGTATTGGGCCATGGCTTATCATTTTATAGATCTGCTCAGTATCCAACACTATAGATACTCGAATGATCATGTATACACTGTTTTTCAAAATTATTCATACCAATATTTCAAAATTATTCAAACCAAATGGAAAATGTTTCACACCAACTTTAATGGAATTTAGTAATCAGAATTTTTATTTGGACAGTAGCTTATATATACTATTCTTGCAGTCTTCCAATCAACGGTCGAAGGGGGCAAAACTAAACTAGTTTTCTGTATATTAAAACTTGTATTTGGTATGAATATTTTTGTCGCACTGGTATGAATATTTTTGTCGCACTGGTATGAATAATTTTGAAAAATACTGTACTCGGGTCTTTAGGTGTACAGTCGAGCGTAACTACAATTCACGTAAGAGGAGATGTTAGATGACATTTCAAACATCTTGATCATACATTTGGCCCTAGAATTTTTAAAGACACAGTACGACTGTATTCTGGTGGGCTCAGTACTAAATGCATATTTGTATAAGCCCGAAGCACAGTTTTTCAAAATTAATCAAGCAGCGCGAAAATGTTTCGCACTAAGAAAGAAAATAGTTCAAACCAAGAAAATTTGTACCACTTCGCACAATTTTCAAACCAAATGGCACGATTTTCAAACCAATTTTCATGGAATGAATTTTTGAAATCTTAATCTGAAGAATTGCCTCATATTTACTAAATTTGGAGTCTTCCAATTATGGTCAAAATAGTCAAAACTAAAGTTCCCATGCTATTCTTACATAACTTGTATTTAGTTTGAAAGAATGTGCGAAGGGGAAATTTGAAATATTGGTTTGAAAAAGTGTGCGAAGGGTCGAAACTTGAAATATTGGTTGAATAATTGTCACTATTGCGAAAAATCAAAATGTCAGTTTTAAAAATATACTCCAGTAACCTTCAAGTGCCAAGACTAATTACAACTTATTGTACTATATTTCAATAAACTATCCTACAGCTCCCTTAGGTACTGAAAGATAAGTAAAGTCAACTACAAAGCCTTCTGGCCTAATGAAGTCAAATGAGAGCCACTTTATTTAGCGAGTAGATATTTAGATGGCTCATGCGCATGCGATTACAACAAATGCAACAATTCCAAAAGCACGTGCACCGATAGTATTTCTGGGAGCTCCGTTGACAAATGGCTCATCGCTTAGAGTGTTAAGGACAGCCGGAGTATTTTTCTCGTCCAAGTCACCAGACTTTTGATCGGGGGAATCAAAATCTTCGCTTGGCTCAGGTACAGAATCTCCTTCCTTAGCAGTATCATTCGGGTTTTCGAGGTCCAAAGGTGACTTCTCACTGGCTTCAGGAGCAAATTGTCTTGAATTGGTTTCATCCAGATCTTTGAAAGTAGTGTCACCTGCTGCACTGATCTCAGCTGGGCTTTTGATATCAAATGGAGAATTGTCACCAGCTTTAATGTTCTCAGTTAGGCTTTCGATATCAAATGGAGAATTGTCACCAGCTTTAATGTTCTCAGCTGGGCTTTTGATATCAAATGGAGAATTGTCGCTAGCTTCAATGTTCTCAGTTAGGCTTTTGATATCAAATAGAGATTTGTCACCAGCTTTAATGTTCTCAGCTGGGCTTTTGATATGAGATGGAGAATTGTCACTGCCTTCAGGTACATAATGTTTTGTGTCGGGGCCCTCTGCAGAAACTTTGGGAGTGGAGTCGCCCGCTGCGTTGGTCTCGGGAACAATGCAAACTCCAGGAATGGTCAAGGTAGTGGCGCTGGAGACTGTCACAGTGGATGGCTGGCACACTTCTTTACACACATTGAAGGTCAATGTGGTTTCTTCTGGACAGTAAGTGGTGTAATCGGTATAGGTCTTCCACTTGGTATTGCCAGAACCAGCCTTACACTCCGCGCAGATGATGGCAGTCGAGTAAGTATTTCCAGCAGCTATGGTAGGGTTCCTCTCCAAGTGATTCTCTCTGTTCAAGTTCGAGGTTTCGAAGCCAGAGTCTTTTTTACAGTCGCCACAGTCACTGGAAGATTTCTTATCAGACGTGGTAAATGACTTGGAACCATCAAATTCTTTTGGCCCGGAAGAATCAGACATTTTTGAGCTCACAGAAGTACTAAGTTGTTTAGAAGCGGGAATGTCTTTTTTAGAATCAGATGAAACCAAAGCTTCTGGATTCAGTGTGGAATCAATGCTAGAAAGAGGAGTATCAACATTATCCAAGGGCATTGAGGCATCTTTCTGGGAAACAGATGATGGTTGTTTCGATGGTTCTTTTGATGGTTGTTTTGACAGTTCTTTTGATGGTTCTTTTGATGGTTCTTTTGATGGTTCTTTCGGTGGTTCTTTCACTGCTTCTTTCGATGGTTCTTTCGGTGGTTCTTTCACTGCTTCTTTCGATGGTTCTTTCGATGATTCTTTCACTGCTTCCTTCACTGCTTCCTTCGCTGCTTCCTTCACTGGTTCCTTCACTGGTTCCTTCACTGCTTCTTTCGATGATGGTGTCCATTTACCCTCTTTCTTAGGTAAATACTTCTCGAACTTCGCAAAAGACCCGGTTTCTCTGTCATAAGGCAAAAGATATATATTCACCCTGAAACACAATGGATGAACATCGGTGTGGAACACGTTATAAGACCGATCATACAGTACGCACGCATAAAAAGGATGGTTTGTGACCCTATAATCAGTAGTTAAATTCAACCTAGTCTTAGTGCTCGAAGGTCCATAGAAAAATGTATATTTATCAAATCCTGCGTACCCCGGAGAGGATGAGCTGTTGGTAAAAGCATAACCATCTTGAAACGTAAATTCTGTGGCAACAGCATGTGGTTTTCCATAAGAAAATATACTGTTCCCGTAAAATGTATTGCCGGAGAGCACATGGTAAACACCTTTGGCTTCTGCAAAGAAGGCTAATGGATAGTAGGGAGAACCAGATGGAGTCTCTTTTCCTTTATTCTCTGCCACATTTTCTTCATTCTCTGCCACATTTTCTTCGTTCTCTGCCGCATTTTTTTCTTCCTCTGAAGGTTCATTTTGACCTGGTAAAGGAGATTTTGTTTTTCGATCATAAGCCAAGAGGTAAATGTCTGTCGGAGAACATTCAATTTCCTTAACTTTAATGGAAGAAATCACGTGCTCGGTCAGGCCAGAAGACTCACAAGAATAAAAAGTATGACCCGTCACCTTCAGGTATGTATCTAAATTCAACGAAATCTTGGGAATGGAAGGACCGAATGCAAATACATAAAAGTAAAATCCCACGTATCCCGGGGCAAATGGATCGCTGGTGATGGCGTAGTCATCTTGATATATGAATTCGACAAGGTCACATGACGGATTTCCATACGACATAAGACCGATTCCCAGTTCGTCGTCTATGGAAGCATTGACACGGCAGAGGGGCGCATAGGTGTTATTTATTTTTGTAAAAAAGGCCAATGGTTTTTGGGACTCTGCCCAAGCAGTGGCGGCAGCAAGTAATGCGAGGATCAAGTAAGTAGTTTTCATGGTGTGTTCCATGGTCCTGGAAAGATGGCACATTGCTTGTTTTATAGGCATGTCCAACCTTGACGTTGTCTCCCATCGAACCACTTGCTTTGGGACTGACACATTGTCTTCAATATAATAGCTAGAAATGATGTGAACATTCATAAAAACATGCAGACATCCTGCACAGATGAGCCCATTACATTTTATTCGAAAAGTTTTTCCGAATTTCAGTTGCGTTGTTAACTGTTTAATGGAGGATCAAAAACCTGGGGTCAATCTTGAAGTCTACTTTTCATGCTCAATGCTGGTTGTTCAATCTTCACCATTGAGTTTTGTAAACACAGACATCATTCCATCTGATGGCACCCCCACCCAATCCTCCACTTTTCTTCTTCATTGAAGCTTTGGTCAAAAAGGTGACTCCTGTGCTGCAGAATAAGTGCACAGCGATATGCCGTCAATGGTTCAGACCTGAGAAGTTTCATGATGTCGGCTTTGAGTCTGCATTCATAACATGTTACAGAAAAAACACATGTTATATGGAAATCACGTCAGATGGCATCGCCTTTACTTGCTGCTGTTGCTAACTGCGCTTTTGTTGAACAATAGGCTTAGGTGCACAGTAAACGTCACTTGCACAGTAAAGTTACATGCACAGCAGAACGCACATGCGCAATAAACCCCATATGTGACAGTGTTCAACTATGGGGGTTCAGTGATAGATCGGGTCGTAAATGGCAGAATCAATGGACATGCAGGTTATACTCCTATATAAGGGTTCACTGTAATCATGTGTCAGTGCAGGAGGTGTAATGTTCAGATAACAAGGAAATGCAAATGCATTTGGCAGCTTTGGTGGTGGAAGAACGGGTTACGGTAAAATTTCCATGGTTCAAGTATTGAAGGGGGGAGGACAGTAGCCTTTTATATGTGGAGTGCGGTCTCACTCCGTGGACCTGAAACAGGGAGTGCACGGAAACGTCGACACTGGGCTGGTTTTTTTTTTTTTTTGTTTCGCATCACTCCACAATTCATAGTCAAGAAGAATCTGAGGCCTACCTCCATTTAATATTGAAATATATTGGTGTCAAAAATTGAGAGGGGTGATTTTTACTGGTATTTATTCTATGAAATCTAATAATTGTTTTTGATTTCCGACTTTCGGTTTTAATTGTTTTTCTTTCTGACCTTTGATTCGACGAATTGTCTGGAATGGTTCGCGATATTCTCAGTAACGGCAAATCTAGGAGGAAACTTCTTGCTAAAGATACTCAAAAATTGGAACCACTTTAAATGTTTTGAACAACACACTTACTGTCAAGTTTGAACTTCAATACGTAGATCTATTAAGTCTTGAAGGTGCATTGCTATTTCCACCATATACTTTGCAAATACACCAATTACAACACTAAGTATGTTCTATTACACTATACGTCTGCTGTATATTCTATTACACTATACGTCTGCTGTATATTCAATTACACTATACTTCTGCTGTATACTATATTACACTCTGAGTAAGACTCGGGAAAGTTGGATCGTCGATGATCTCTAAAGGGATTGAGTTCTACTTGAATAGGAGGGGTGACTGGTGGTAGATCACGGTGCTCATGTGAAGCGCGGCCACTACAACGTAGGTAGTGTGCTACTCATAATTCCAATAGTCTGCTGATTATTAACATTAGCTGCGTATTTAGATATTAAAATTTGCGCCTGTCAAGATGGCTACGTTTGGAACCATGAATCAATTCAAATGGTTCTTGCGATGTCAGTGAAATCGCAAGATGTGGCTTTATAAGAAGTGATAAACACTAAGTTATATGCAACATGGTGAGATGTTGTTAGAGATGGTAAGAGATGGTTAGAGATGGTAAGACATGGTAAGAGATGGTAAGAGATGGTAAGAGATGGTAAGAGATGGTAAGAGATGGTTAGAAATGGTTAGAAATGGTTAGAAATGGTTAGAAATGGTTAGAAATGGTAAGAGATGTGTAGCATTGGTTGAGCTAATATCAATATCTCGGGTGGTAGGTAGCAGGATTTATTTCTACTCCATTGTTCATTTATACTAAACCTTTTCAAAATACAGCCCCTTTTGAGGAAACCTCCCTATAGAATCATGTCGATTCGCTGATCAGTCGATTATTCATCGCGCATATTGTCTTTCAACAATACACCACGCCGCGCCCTAGCATGTTAATCATCACCTTCAAGAGACTTGATCCAACAAGTTATCTCGACTTTAATAAATACGACCCATGTATCCAGAAATGTAGAATAGACCATCACATTCACTACGGAACTTTTATCCGAGATCAATGGCATTCACTGTTAACCAGTACCTACCATGTGGGTAGTCAAGGCACCTCGTATATGTATTAGATGCAGACCATTAATATACTGTGTACAGGTCACTGAGGAGTGAAGAGTTTCCTGCCTCATACCTTTCATGCTTTGGTCTCGTAAGGTACACTAAATTGTAGTTGCACCCGTACATTCCTGAAATATATGAAGAGGGAAGATCATCACTGAGTATTTCCTAACAAAGACATTCTCGTGGTTGAGCAGTATGGTCTATTGATTTTTATAGATCCTTAATTAGAGTGTAGCCTTGGTGGTAGATAGTAGTTACTCATACACTTCTACTCACAGTCCTGAATCTAGTACCGAGTATTGTTTTTGCCGAGGCGCGGAGTTGCTACTGCTTTTTCCTGGCAGCGGCTCCTGCATATATACCCGCAATTGTAATGGGGTTATCTTCGCGTTATACTCCAACAACTCCGGTTTGCCATGGATTAACCAGGGTTGAACAAATAAATACCAAGTGGATCTCGTATTATACAGAGATAGTTGGGTTTTTTCTGCAGTGGTAGATTAGGCCTCTGTATCAGTATCTTACATAGTTACACATGAAGTAGAGTAGTGGTCTGTTGTGGAATACATGTGTGTATTCTTCACTGTTAGATGTGTTTGAATGATTTAGGCAATAATATATTTGTATACAATGTAAAATTTTCCCGGTCGGACGATTTTAAACAATTGTATAAACACAGACAAAAATCCGTATATATCGGAAAAGACCTTTATTGGCTGCCTCGTAGGGTCTAGCCTTTGGCTTAAGCTTGGCATTGGCTCATTTTTAAGGCGATAAAGACAAAGGACATTGATGTATAATGCGCGCAGTCTCAGGCCAGTGATATCGATCTTGTATCGATCATATGAGTGTGATACTTGTGTCGTACTCCATGTATTCAGTATGAATATATCACGTTTCTAAAATCTTATCAGTAAATACGAGGAATTTTCTAAACTCCCTCTAGGTCTGATTCCCAGAACCATGCCGAACCATTTGTGGTGTACAGTTTTTCAAAACTATTTAAACCAATGCGGCAAAATCCTTCAAACTAGCGCGGCAAATTATTCAGCGCGGCAAAACAACAGTGTTCAAAATTATTCAAACTAGTGCGACAAAATTACAAATCATTTCAAAATTGTTCAAACTAGTGCGAGAAAATTGTTCAAACTAGTGCGAGAAAATTGTTCAAACTAATGCGACAAAATTGTTCAAACTAATGCGACAAAATTATTCAAACCAAATACAAGTTTTAATTAACAGAATAACAAGGAACCTACTTTATATTTGTCCGTTTCGACCGTTGATTGGATGACTCCAAGAATAGTACATCCAAAACTCGTCCAGATATAAAATTTCTGATTACTGAAATCTATTAAAAGTTGGTGTGAACCATTATGCCATTTGGTTTGAAAGATTGTGCGGAGTGGTACGAAACTTTTGAAATATTGGTTTGAACCAAATTTTTCTTGGTTCGAAGTAGTTTGCGCGCTGGTGAATACTCTTCAAAAACACTGTACTAGTCTGCATGCTCAACAATTAGACTTATTAATTCTTATTTATACTTTTTAATTAGACTTATTAATTCTTATTTATACTTTTTAATTAGACTTATTAATTCTTATTTATACTTATTAATTCTTATTGATACTTATTAATTAGACTTTTAATTAGACTTATTAATTAGACTTTTAATTAGACTTATTAAGTAGTCATTTCCTAGTGAATTGAACAGTGTAGTAAACATCTATGGAGTGCAAAGATAATTTTCGATCTTTATTCGGGTAATATAGACTAAGAGTTGAGTATCTGTGACACGGAACTCAGGAAGAATGTCTTTGGGCATAAACACGAGTCCATTTTTAGTAGTAGCATAACAATACTTTTTCTTTTCTACGACTATTCCTCTTTTGTATTATGCTCAGATTTTATGTCCTTGGCCACAGATTAAGTCTGAACGTGTCAACAAATAGCAAGACGTTTAGTGTGAGTACGTTCCAGTGCGCAATGTGTTATCTGTTACAAGTGTTTGGTTTTACAGTCTTATTAAAAAAATTGCTAATTTTATTAAAAAAAGTTTCAATCGAAAAGACTGTTTAAATTTTGCAAAAGTCCTGGGATTCAAAATAAGGACAAGAAAATCCTCAAAAAATGTATGCCATTGCCATGACTAACATATAGAACCCGAATGTTTGTTTGGGTCTTGAACCAGCACCGACAACTATTCTAGGCTGAGCTGTGGAGGCAGAAGAGGCTCCGCTTGAGGCTCCAGAGTTGGGTCCACTACCAGCTTTAGGTCCGTTACCAGAGTTGGAACTACCACCCGAATTAGGTCCGTTACCGGAATTAGGTCCGTTTCCAGAATCAGGTCCGTTACCAGAGTTGGATTTACCACCAGAACTAGATCCGTTACCAGAGTTGGATTTACCACCAGAACTAGGTCCATCACCAGACTTGGTTCCCTTATCAGAGCTTGAATCTTTGTCAGATTCATGGTGGTTACCAGTGTTGGGGTTAGGACTATCGCCAGACTTAGAATCTTTACCCTTTCCATCTCCAGGTGTAGCTTTAGTAACAGTAGTGGCATTCGAACAGCTTGGGCATGGAAGCACTATAGTAGTTCCCGAAATAACCGTTACCACCTTTTTATCAGTAGTACCGGGTTTGACAACGCTGCCAGTTGGAGTTTTGGAGGAAGACATTTTCTCAGTAGTACTAGGAACAACAACAGTAGACCCAGAAATGACAGTTGTCTTGTATTTAGTTTTCGAGGTGCTCGTCTCAGTGGCATGCGAAGTTTTTGGCTTCTTGGAATTGAGAGTACTAGGAATCGAGCCTGTAGTGGTGACATTCGAAAAGTAACCTGGAGTTACAATTGTCACAGTACATGTCACAACTGCAGCACAATCAGATGGAGTGAATGTACCTGGAACAGTATGACCTTTACCGCTGGGAATAACAATAGTAGTAGTAGTATGCGAACGAGTCACTGAAGACACAATAGAACGAGAGGAACTTGAAGTTTCAGTGAAGACTGTAACTGTACAAGTCTTAGCCTTGGAACAAGTCTTGGGAATGACTGTAGTTGGAGTTGGATGTTGACTATTTGTCACAGTTGTAATCTTAATGGTAGTAGTTGGTGTTGAATGACGAGTATCTGTGACAGTTGAATTGGTAGCAGAACTGGTAGTTGTAGTTGCCGTAAAAATTGTCACTGTACAAGTCTTAGCTTTAGAACAAGTCTTGGGAATAAATGTAGTTGGAGTTGGATGTTGTTTGTTTGTCACAGTTGTAGTCTTAATAGTAGTAGTTGGTGTTGAATGATGACTGTTAGTGACAGTTGAACTGGTAGCAGAACTGGTAGTTGGAGTTTTTTTGACCGTTGAACTGGTAGCAGAACTGGTAGTTGGAGTTTTTGTGACACTTGAACTGGTAGCAGAACTGGTAGTTGGAGTTGCCGTAAACACTGTAACTGTACAAGTCTTAGCTTTAGAACAAGTCTTGGGAATAAATGTAGTTGGAGTTGGATGTTGTTTGTTTGTCACAGTTGTAGTGCTGATTGTTTCTGCAACTGGTTTTCGGGGTTTTTCACATATCACATTATCCGCGTTAACCTGATAGACCATGTCAAATACATTGGTTTTTCTTTTTGAGGGGAACTCAATTTCGGCTTGCATAATCCATTCAGTCCGCCGATTAGTGTAAATAATTCGGATTGGATAGTACATTCCCTTTTTCATATCAATTTTCAACGTTTTGGAAGCTGTTTTGCCCTTTCTTAAACTGTTCTTGACGGCATAGACTGCAAGCCCATCATGGACCGAAAATTTCGAAGCACAACAAGAAGCCTTATTACCAACATATAAATGAAAGCCATCATCAGCTTCAAGTTTAATCAGGTAGATACCATCTTCTTCTGCCTTAAAATACCCATAGAGCTCAACAGTAAAATTGGAAGCAGTGATGGATTTCCCATAAATATTTCCATATTGGGCCTTATAATTCTCGTAAGTACCCCCTGAGAAACTGATATCAGTCACAGCGTCTGTAGTTGCAAATTGTCCTCCTTTGTTTTTGTAACCGTCGATATAAAACGAGTGGCGGTAACTTTCCTGATCGTCGTGAGGAAGTTTGTAGAAAGTAGCGTCAAAGCCTTTTCTGTGAACCTGTTTTATGCTACAGCCCTCAACTGCGGCCATAACACTAGTTACCGCTCCAAGAATGGTAGATAAAGCTAAAACTGTTCTCATATTCAATGGTAGTGGGAAAAAAAGTAAGGAATGTTGGCCCTTTATAAATGTTTTACAGCCAAAGATGTATGCAGGAACATGGATCTTTTTACAGCCAAATATGTATGCATGCACGTAGGTATGGATCTTTTGCATGAACTGCGCCCAAAACGTATCCGGGTCTCAGATCATCTATTGATGCAAGATAATTTGCACTTTACTTTTTGTAGCATTCAATAACAATAATTGAAAAAAACCGTCGATCAAATCTACGAATGTGTGTTTGCCATAACAATAGCACATAAGGGATATCTTCATTACACGTGCCCTACTCCCCTTTATGAAAGTGCATGGAGACTTAGGTATCCAGTATTCTTTCAACACTCAGCCCAACACGATTTCTAATCGTGAAGTTCACTCGATATGCATATGTACACGGTGGACTCGTGCATCTCATTCACACGTGGTTCTATTCTGTATATGTATCATAGCACTGACAATTACACAAGACGTGTAATCCCCTTTTCCAGGATGTGTATCCCGGATTTTGTAAGTTGTTTTTGACCATGGCATTAAAATTTTGAATTCCATGCGGAAAACTCTGATCAAATTGGTTCTTTCTAGTTGCCAGGTTCTAGACTTGCACTCTACCGCATCTTAGATGTGACTTAGATCTTTCCTACACATTAGGTTCGCTTCTTTGTTCTACAGAGGAATACAGAGCGAGAGTGGAAAATAGCCTGATGTTCAAGATTTGTTTACACTTTCAATGAATACTTAACCACCACACTCTATTGATTCCGCGAACGGTGTTGTACCTTGATCCACTAAGTACTGACGTCTCGGTTAACGCGCGACAATAGTCGCTAAAAGAGGCGATGCATAGAATACCGAGCCGCGTTTTGAAGTAACGAAAGATTTGCGAAATCAATTATTTTGGTTTGAATTTGAATGAAGACATATCAAACAGAAATGATTTCGACAAAAGCAGATGATTTTTGACAAATGCAGAAGATATTGTCGATTCTGAAATTGAACAAAGTCATAAAAGAAGTATACAGATGATCTTTGACAAATGTAGATGACTTTTTCAATTTTAAATTTGAACAAAGTCATAAAGGAATACACAGTTGATTTTGACAAAAGCAGATGATCTTTAACAAAAGCGGATGATCTTTAACAATAGCAGATGATCTTTGACAAATGCAGACGATCTTTGACAAAAGCAGATGATCTTTGACAAAAGCAGACGATCTTTAACAAAAGCAGACGATCTTTGACAAATGCAGAGACATTGTCTCTATCTTAAATTTCAACAAAGTCTTAAAAGGAACACACGCATGATCTTCGACAAAAGCGGGAAACTTTAACAAATTTCAGGAAGAGCAACTTTCAAAAGCGGATTCAGTTGATTGTGCATGCATGATTATAGGGCAGCTTCTTTTTTCTGTTATCATGCATTTTTCTCTGCTGATCTTCTGAGTGGCCTGCGGATTTTTACTGCAGTATTCAACTTGTTAGCTTTTGGGATTTACACACGTCGGCTATGCCGCTGTTACACTCGTTTTCAACCTATGCTTTAGTAAAGATTGATATACAGGCATATTCAAATATACCTTACAAAACCGAAGTCCTTAGACAAGTTCTGATCATGTATTTACGTATCTCAACTCTTGTGAGGACTGCACACTGTCTCCTCCCGCTCTGCATCACATATACACGAAGTACCTTGACTCGCACGCGCGAGGTACGCGTGTCAACGCGTTCCATGGTTTGGAGCCCTGGCCTAAGCCACACTTGGCTGATTACACGAAGCAAGCCAGACATAGGTCTCTGAATTACTACTTGCTTTGGCTGTATGATACGGAAAATTTGTCACAGGCATTGCATATTGACCAAAGGGATGGACTCAATTCCTGTAGCAATAGTCGAACGCTTACCGAAAAGGTTACACGCGTATAAGAACGATACCTAATCACCAAGTCTCTATTTGACAGCATCATAAATACAGAATCAAACATGGTCACATCACGAGACTAAAGTTTACGATTCCACCACACACAATCGTTTATGAAAGACAATACATCCCCTACTAGGCCCAGCAAAATGCATCCCATAGTGTGTCACGTGTAACCACTAAAGACGCTGACATGAGACTTAGTGACTGACCTATAAGTGAGGTCGATGAAACCATCGATCCAATTATTAAATGGACATACAACTCGAGCTATACACTGTAACCGATGTATAGTATACGACACATATTGAAATTTGATAGAGATATGAATTGTGAAAATATGTACACTGTTTTTAAAGTATTCAACTATCGCGGCAACACTATACCAGCGCCCAAAATGATTCAAAGTAGCGCAAAATTTTCACTAGCAAAATACAAACTATCTCAAAATTTCGTACCCTCCGCACAATCTTTCAAACAAAAGACATAATGTTTCACACCAAATTTATTAGAATTCATTATTTAATCATAAATTTAGAAAACTGCCTTATTGTACTACTTTTGGGGTCTTCCAATCAAGGGTCAAAAGGACGGCTTTAACTTTTCCAAGTTAGCCTGTATATAACAACTGGTTTTCGGTTCGAAAGAATGTGCGAAGTGGTACGAAACTTTTGAATTTTTAGTTTGAACAATTCTGTTTTTTTGGTTCGAAACATTTTGCGCGCTGCTTTGAATACTTTTGAAAAACACTGTACCTGCGTACATCCGGCTTTGTATTGTTAAATCATAGGAAGCAGCTGAGAGTAGTCTATCAGGAAACACAGAACCAACAATGTCATCCGGGTAGGTGTATACGTCTTCACCAACTTTTATCTCTTCCAGTACTTCATCACTGGGAGTTACAAGAAAGCTTTCCTTGTGGATCTGGGGGTGGGAACATGTTAGTATATGCTGTCATAGTAGCTGTCTGAATATTCTAGGGCGATACCCAATCGTTTTATATCGGAATGTCTCTATCAATTTTGTGCAATATTTGTGTGTACACCTATTGAGACATAGAATTTAAACGGCTACCACGGAAGCATTGAAAAGGTGTAGTTTATGAAGCCCGCCTTACGTGAAGATACTTCGATGTTCGCGTCAAATCTAGTACAGTCTTTCAAAATTATTCATCCAGTGCGACAAAATTATTCAAACCAAATAAAAGTTTCAATATACAGCATAACATGGAAACTACTTTAGTTTTGTTTGTTTGGCCGTTAATTGGAAGAGCCTTAGAGTATACTTAATCAATCGTCTAGATTAAGCCTTCTGAGTAATGAATTTTAACGAAATGGCGTGAAACATTACAGTCTTTTTCAAAATTATTCATACCAGTGCGACAAAATTATTCATACCAATATTTCAAAACTATTCAAACCAAATACAAGTTTTAATATACAGCCTAATATAGAAACTGACCCCTAATTACATATGAGGCAATCTTCAGAATTTAGATTTCTGAATATTGAATTCTATTAAAAGTCGGTGTGAAACTTCATGGTTTGAATAATTTTGAAATATTGGTATGAATAATTTTGTCGCACTGGTATTAATAATTTTGAAAAATGCTGTATATTGGAGAAGTCCCTCCCCGTCTGCACCACAAAAGTGGTAGATGTGTTCATATAGCCTTTATGATAGCTCCACTGGGAAGTCAACACCACTTTGAAACAGCTGAATAATGAGGTGCAACCAGAGATTTGACCTTCCAAGATTTGGGCTCATGGACACTCTTTGCTGCTGTGCGTCTGTATATACAGTCTATTTCAAAAGTATTCATACTCAGCGCGCAAAATTATTCATACCAATGCGACAAAAATATTCATACCAAATGGCATAATGTTTCACACCAACTTTTAATAGTTTTCAGTAATCAGATATTTTTTATCTTGCTGAAAGCTGTTACATTCTATTCTTGGAGTCTTCTAATCAACAGTCGAAACGGACAAACTAATTAGTTTCCATGCTATGCTGTATATTAAAACTTGTATTTGGTATGAATATTTTTGTAATATTTGTATGAATATTTTGGTCGCACTGGTATGAATAATTTTGAAATATTGTTATGAATAATTTTGAAAAATACTGTAGTACACGGGCCAAGTCATGTGACCAACAGTTCGCGCTTACTGATGTAGTCTTTTCTACACTCCATGAATACTGAACCAAGTGCCTCTTAATGACTGCTTTCTAACAATATCGATGCTAGCCTCGGATGAATAATTTCCAGCATTGCTTTATTTATGCAGCATGACGTCATTTTTGCAGCCTTGCAGGGCATGATGTCGTTCTTGTTCACTTCTGTGGTTCTTTCCGACAACACGATTATGACCACCGCCGAATTCAAGAGGTCAGTTTTTGTTGACTTCATCAAGAGTCCGGTTTTGTTGACTTCATCAAGAGTCCGGTTTTGTTGACTTCATCAAGAGTCCGGTTTTGTTAACAGCCTCTCTGTCTCCCTGCTCTGGGCCCTCCTTGGTCCGCCACCCCAGTTTCGAATGTTCACTTATTTCGCCATCAAAAGATTGTTAGAGAGATTCCCTACTAGTGACTTTCCATTACCGGATTCATTGGCTTGAAGTTGACTTGATCTTGCTTCGGGTCCAAGATAATGCCAAGCTCTTCAACAGGGTTGTTTGGTGTTGAACACGCTTAGTAAGCGTATGCTACCAAGAAAAGAGACTTATTTCACCAGAATTGACCAGTCTAAGCTATAAAATATTACAGGGTATTGTCCACAAATCATCACAGGACTCTTTGCCCAAGCATGAAAGCATGGTCGACAACTTGCATCACAACACGATAGATGAAATGCTGCCTTATCTTACACAATTTCTGTTTATGATACTTATCTGAGCTACACATAAGAATATGTTTTGAAAGCCCGTTCAGTAGAAGACATAAGATACAGCATCTCTATCTATATTGCAGTCTTTGCCCTAGTGTCCCACTGCTGCTACTATCAAGACGAACTTGATCCATTCCCCAGCTCGATATTTAAAATGGCTATTCTGGCCTCGACCTGAAAGGCTAGTCCATCATGCTTTACGGATGTGTGCCACTTGCATACACAAGTCCTTAGGGGCTAAAAACATTACTTGATTTCCGGACTCATTAAGTTGCAATTGCCAGATTTGAAATCCTCCACATCTGGATGACTATAGCCTAGAATGGTGGTACCAGCTGCCTGGTTTCATCTCCCACAGCTTGAGTCCATGCAAAAACCCGTACATCCCCAGAAAATCATCAAAGCAAAGCCTAAAGTTTTCTCTGACAATACGTTTATAGCTTATATAGCATGAATGAATATACTACTACATCAAAGGGCAAACAAACTTCAACATCATTAGGGAAGATCCCAATCAAAAGCATAAAAAATTCCATGTGTGTTTGCACTGCTCACCCTCGCACTACAGTGTTTTTCAAAATTATTCAACTTTTTAAAATTATTCAACTTTTTAAAATTATCAAACCAAATATAATTTTTATTTTAAAGCATAACATGAAAACTACTTTGGTTTTGTCGGTCCAGACCGTTGATTGGAAGACTCCTAGAGTATAAATAATCAATCGTCCAGATAAGACCTGAATACAGTGTTTTTCAAAAATATTCATACCAGCGCGCAAAATTATTCAAACTAGTGCGACAAGTTTTTTCAAACCAAATGGCATAATGTTTCTCACCAATTTTTAATAGAATTCAGTAATCAGAAAATATATATTTGGACGATTGCTATTACAGTCTTTTTCAAAATTATTCATACCAATATTTCAAAATTATTCATACCAAGTACAAGTTTTAATATACAGCATAACATGGAAACTACTTTAGTTT
>VATE01000051.1:54790-69683 GCA_008065195.1 Metschnikowia amazonensis | reverse complement strand
TCTGTCCCCCCCTCCCCCTTTGTCTCCACTCCTTCCACTCCTTCTGTCCCCCCCTCCCCCTTTGTCTCCACTCCTTCCACTCCTTCTGTCCCCCCCTCTGTCTCCCCCCTTCTATCTCTCCCTATCGTCCCGTTTCGCAATGTTGGAACACCACGGAGTGTTACCCGATACATATTATTCATGTGCTCCTCAACCTCTGTCTGATTAGGTTGAAATACAACCTGTGTAGAAGCTCCACCCATATCTAGAAGCCCATAGGTGGTATGGTTCTTTCCATGCTGATGGTCCACCGGGTTATCAAATGACCCTACCATTTGGTTAATCGCAAGCCACCCATATAACCCCTCAATGTCACCATCAATGACGTTCACGTGAGACAGGCAGTCCGGCATAAAAAAGTCGGTTTCCTCTGCCACATAGCGACAGATATTTTCTATGATGGGCTCCAGTTCATTGGGTGGTAAGAGTCGCATTCCTGCCGTGGCATGGAAGAAAAAAGGTGTTCGCAGGTGCTCGGACTTGGGCACCACTTTTCCGGCCAAATGGAGCAAGTGACTTAAATGATGTTTTCCGACTTTCTGTGGGCTTTCATTAAATGTGGCCACACCAGGTTTGATTTTGAGATGCCATTTTTTTTGTGTGTGGATATTTGGGAGGATATAGTTTCCGGTGGATTCGTGGCCTGAATCTGAATCTGAATCCAGGTCAGTTTCCCCATCTTCTTCACCCTCTCCATCTTCACCTCCCTCTTCTTCACCTCCCTCTTCACCTCCCTCTTCTTCACCTCCCTCTTTTTCATTCCCTCTCCCCTCTATCTCCTCCTCTAGAATATATCTCCGGACTAGCGAAACTTTCGGATGGGCTCGGAGATCTATACCCTTCTCTAGTGCATGCTGGGGATTGAGCCATCGGTAAACGTATACCCTGGAACCATGAGAGCCTGCATCCACTACTACAAAGTAGTCAAAGGGAATACCTTGCGCTGACTCGACGTCTGCCGTTTTCGTCTTCTTGGCCATGTTGCAGAGTCGTGTTCGGGACCCTTTCCCTTTTCAGAAACTCGAAGACGCTGAGGTGCGCCGAAGCCGGCGTATATGCAGGCCGCTTAATTGAGATATCCAGTGCTGACATGTGTAGCGACCAATGATGAATTCTGGCTAGTTTGTGCTGAAATATTGCAGAATCTTTCATCCATTGGGGGAAATCACCACTCTTCTTCTTCTCATCTGCCTCCCCCACCCCCTTTTTATATCCAACCTGCATATAGCCCCGCCTTATCTTCTCGCGTGCGATTTTCTGACCATTATGGCTAAGTACCACATTGTCGGGTATGTAAAGGGAGGTTTCATACGGCCAGTCTTGGATAGAAAGATTTCATACGGCCGTCTTGGTTAGAAAACTTGAGTGGATCACGTGATTCCATAATTCTGGTCTAGACTTGGCCATAAGTGTGAATGTATCTGAACTACGGCATTGACAACGAGGTATAATTCAAATTCTCCTTAATAATCTCTATTAATCTGTGTTAATTTCTTCTTCAGTCTTTCAAAAACTTGACTAACATCAGAGCCGGCATTATAGGGCTTTATACTGCATACGAGCTCTTGGAGCACGGAATCCCCGGAACTGAAATCGCCGTGTCCGCCCAGTTTCTCCCCGGAGATGAGTCCATAGCATATACTTCGCCATATGCCGGAGGAAGTTTTTCTTGTATCACAGGAAACGACTCTCAAACACTTCTTTTTGACCGGTACACGTACCTTAATCTAGGCAAGCTTCAGCAAAAATTGGGCGGGCCTCAGTGTGGTTTGGACAAAGCCACGTCCACCGAGTATTGGCAGCACAAACCACCACACGTGAAAATTGCCCTGTTGGTGTCGTATTTGGAAGAGTGCAGTGAAGTTGAAGCCAGCGCGTTGGCTGCAGGATGTGAGTATGGACTCAAGTTCACAGCTTGGACTTTCAACAGCCCCAAGTTTTTGGTGGCTTTGCAGCAATATTTGGTGCAGCAGGGTGTGACTTTTAGTCAGAAAACGTATCTGCATATTGCCCAGGCCTTCAAGCCCCAAACTGTTAAGCTATTCAACTGTACAGGAATTGGTGCACGCACGCTCGGCGGAGTCCACGATCATTTTGTTTATCCCACGAGAGGCCAAGTGGTGGTAGTAAAGGCTGCACACGTGACGGAGAACATGTTCATCTGGGGCAGCGACTTTGCAACCTATATGATCAAGAGGCCGCATTCGCACCACCAATTGGTACTTGGAGGCTATATGCAGAAGGACGACTGGAGACCTGAGACTTTGCAAGCACAGACCGAAGATATTTTGCAGCGTGTGACTCAAATGTTTCCAGATCTCCTTGCCAAGAATCCCAACGGACCCAAAGTTTCAGATTTGGAGGTGGTACGGGTGGTGGCAGGGCTTAGGCCCAGCAGACACGGTGGAGTGCGTATAGAGCGAGAGCCAGTTGATGAAGGTCGAGTTGTGATTCACAACTATGGTGCCAGCGGATATGGGTACCAAGCGGGGCTTGGAATGGCTTCCAAAGCTGTAAAACTTGCACTTGAAAGGGATGAAAAGCTTTGAATAAGATTGGAAATTTATAAGAATGTGTTATCAGGTTCAGTCAAGAAAGTAGTCCTTGAGTTCTGGATTTTTTATCAGTAGAATTGGACTATTTAATGAGAGACTCCACAAGCGAGAGATTGTCTTCCATCTTAACCTCTTCCCAAATACTCTTTTCGAGACGTAAAGAGTCAGAACCATCCAAGAACCCATGGATATCGTTAATCAACAGATTGGCCTCGTTGTAAAGGTTCTTCAAGTCATATCATGGCCATGACTTGACCATAGCCTTGAGAATAGCCTTGACCATAGCCTTTCACGATAGCCTTGACAATAGCCTTGACAATAGCCTTGACAATAGCCTTGATCATATCCCCTAGCTTTTACCATAGCTTTTCTTATGACTATGTGACTGTCTCTGTCCTGACTTGACTGTACCCTGAACATTGATTTGCTCTCATCCTCACACCCATCCATAGGTCGCATCATCAACTGCTCTTTTCTTTGGTGCACCCTTGCTTCTCTTCTTCCTGTCAGCCACCATTTTCACTCTGTACACTTCCTTGGGATCGGTCAACTTCAAGTCGGGAAATCACTCCTTGACTGTATTTCAAAGTTTCGCAGTCTTCAAGCAAAATTTCAAACCAATATTTCAAAGTTTCGCAGTCTTCGAGCAAAATTTCAAACTAATATTTCAAAGTTTCGCAGTCTTCAAGCAAAATTTCAAACTAATATTTCAAAGTTTCGCAGTCTTCAAGCAAAATTTCAAATCAATATTTCAAAGTTTCGTAGTCTTCAAACCAAATGGCTATCTTACACCTACTTTCCAAATTTAATCACAGGTATCTTAATCATTACCTTATGTAAATGTATCAAGGACCAAAGGACAGAACTGAAGGGTTTCCTTTATAATTTTTATACAACTTGGGTTTGAAAAATGGCGGAGTGGTCGAAACTTTTGAAAAATTGTTTGAACTATTCATTTTTCCTGGTTTGAAACATTTCGCGCGCTAGTTGATACTTTTGAAAAATTGGAATGGCCACCTCGTAGTCCTTATGTTCGTGGATCTTCACAAGACGCTTTAATGTGTTATCAGGTTCAGTCAAGAAACTAGTTCTTGAGTTCTGGACTTTTTATCAGTAGATTTGGACTATTTAATGTGAGACTCCCTCACTTGGTTATTGATAAAAAGATGGTTATATCTATGGACAAGTAAATTTCTGGTCATATCCATGGACAAGTAAATTTCTGGTCATATCCATGGACAAGTAAATTTCTGGTCATATCATGTATCTTGGTTAACTTGAGGAATTCTATTAGGGATGGAGTATAATGATATCAGTATTAGGATAGATGTTGAATATTGAAACAGGAAGTCTTGGCATAAGATCATAGGACCCTATTATTTGTTTGCAGATTCGCGTTCTTGGAAAAGTAGTGGAAGTGGATAGTTCTTGGTCAGAATTAGTACTCCTATAGTTAGTAGGAACAAAACTTGAAAAAATCCTTATGTCAAATAAAGGTATTCTTGATAATCCTCTGGTCAGACTCTTGATAACTTGGTCAAGTTGACTAATGTTTCCTTTTCAGTATTGCTTACCCAACTCTATTGTAATTTTCTGAACATGATCAATATAACAAGCAAACTGAGGAGTAGCACGATTGAGACCATTCACTTCAATTTAACAGCTTCAATTAATTCATCAAGTTCTGACTTCTATAACTTCTTCATTGAACGTAGGCCAAAGTTGGAGTTTGATGCTTTCAAAATTGCATTTTCAACTTTTCTGAATCAGAAATTAATGTGGAATTCGATCCATAAATTTCATCTTGAACCAGTGAATATAGGATCAGTCAGTCAGTCACAATCAATCTATCACATCGCAGTCATGTATATAAACACTGTGAGCTTAATTTGGAATGCGCATTGTTGATGTCAGTAGCAATCTGGCTCAACTGTTTCATCTCACAACCTAAATGAATCAAAAGACAAACAGATATCACAATATATCTTCCAATTTAGATAGTCACATGTGAAATCTTGTCTCGCATTTTCAATCTCGAGTTCGACCAATCACCTAAATGGTAGATTGTAGTTTGAACTTTGAGTTGCACTGGCTTTGGATTTGCATTGCAAGGAAATGGGGAATATGCGTTGATCATGGATGAAGAGATGTGTCCATTTTGATTTGATGAATGTGGGTGAGATGTTTTTGATTTGATGAATGTGGGTGAAATATTCTTGATTTGGTATCCTAGATTGAAGAGCGAGTCCATCCTTAAAGTGACGATTCTGGAATTAGAGATTTTGAGAAGCTCCAAATCAATATCTCATCATTCTCGCCTCCAACTCACTCTTAATTCTCACAAACCCTTCTAAACTATACATCCAATTCTCTATGCATTCTCCACTCCCCCTTTATCCTCTCTAATCAATTCTTCTCTCAAACGTCAGTTTGAGTCATTAAAATCGTTCAGAGTACCACGGATTTGTTCACATTCACTTCTCCCCGACCTTCCTCCACAGCTCAGATCTTATCAATAATTTCAATCCTTCCCGAATCAAATATAAGTTGCTGATCAGAAAAGTAAGAAAAAGGTGGCTCTAAAAATCGGTGGAAACCTGGCGTAGACTGCCTTTTATATGGTTGAAAGTGCGCGATTTAAATGGCTGCAAACCAAGAGGCGCATGACCTGAAACAACTACCGCGGCCTCGCCCATCTCAACCCCACTTTAAACCACGAGATAAACCAGTACATTCCACAAGGTCATTGATAAGTAAGCTATAGTGAATTTTGATCAGAATATAAAAAATTGAATTGAATTCATTGATAACTAAGATTTATCTATCGAAACATTTAAATCTCAAGATGTATTCATATGAATAATAATATCAAAGATATTGTGGAAAGAGCTATACAATCAACTATGTTTTCTAATAGAAATTATAAATATTCTCTGAAAGATTCAAAAGATAGAAATAAAATTAAAAAGTTTGTATATAATTATATAAATAAACCTAGAGTAGCTCCATATTCCAGAATCATTTTATACAAGTAAATCTATAATCTCATTGATTACTTTTATACCTATTTTAAATTAAAATTCTGTATGTCAGATCCACCTTGAGTATTACACTACCCAATGGTCCAAATTATAGCTACGCTGTACGATTAGTGGAGGAATCACGGTAGACCCTGTCTAATACGACCAGAACACGTGATCTCCTTATACACAGTCGCCTCGACCAGATATGGCTCACTACAGCCAGCATCATAGCAAGCAGCCAGCATTAGGGCTGGCTCGCCCTTGGACTATATAATTACCTAGATTCCCACTTATTGGGAATCCATCAACGAATACACACGTGATAGGTAAAAGACGTTACTAAAGAATCTAACACTGTATAACATTGTTTGCTATAATTCACTACCTATAAATATACTATAAGATACTAATAAAATCTTTCTATTTCTAGTACAGTACAGTTTTTTCAATATTAATATACCAATGCAACAAAATTATTCATACCAGTGCGACAAAATTATTCATACCAAATACAAGTTTGAATATACAGCATAACATGAGACTACCTTAGTTTTGTCCGTTTCGACCGCTGTTTGGAAGACTCCAAGAGTAATAGCAATTAGCAAGATTTAAAAAATCTGATTACTGAAAACTATTAAAAGTTGGTGTGAACATTATGCCATTTGGTATGAATATTTTTGTGAATAATTTTAAAATACTGTATCAAAACTATTCAAAGCAGCGCGCAAACTGATTAAGAAAACAAAATACAGTTTCTCAGAATTATTTCAGTGCGACAATTATTCAACCAAATAATCAACCAGTACAGTGTTTTTCAAAATTTTTCAAACTAGTGCGACAAAATTATTCATACCAATTCTCAAAAAGTTTCATACCACGCACAATCTTTCAAACCAAATGACGACATGTGTCACACCAACTTTTTAGAATTCAATATTCTGAAATCTTAATTTAGAGAATTGCCTCATATATACTATACTTGGAGTCTTCCAATCAACGGTCAAAAGGGCCAAAACTGATTTAGTTTCTATGTTATATTGTATATAAGCACATGTATTTGGTATGAATAATTGTCGCACTAGTTTGAAAAATTTTGAAAAACACTGTACCAGTGCGAAAAAATTATTCATACCAATATTTCAAAAGTATTCATACAGTATTTTTCAAAATTATTCAAACTAGTGCGACAAAATATTCATCCCAATTCTCAAAAAGTTTCGTACCACTCCGCAAATCTTTCAAACCAAATGACGAAATGTATCACACCAACTGTTTTGAATTCAGTAATCAGACAATTTATATTGACAGTTGGTTGTATATAATTTTCTTGGATTCTTCTAATCAAGGGTCCAAAGGGCCAAAACTGAAATATTTTGCATGTTATCTTGTAAATACAATCTTGTATTTGGTTTGAACAAATTTGAAATATTAGTTGAATAATTTTGCCGCACTAGTTTGAATATTTTGAAATATTAGTTTGAATAATTTTGTCGCACTAGTTTGAATAATTTTGAAATATTAGTATGAATAATTTTGTCGCACTAGTTTGAATAATTTTGAAAAATACTGTACTACAAAATTATTGTACTACAAATTATTCAACCAAATACAAGTTTGAATACATATGATACATTGAACTAGTTTAGATTTTTCTGTTTTCCCGTTGATAGAAGATTCCAAGAATAGTCAATAAGCAATCATAAAATTTCAGAATGTTGGATTCTAATAAAAGTTTCCTTTTCCATTTGAGATTGTGTGAAGTGGTACGAAACTTTGAATTGGTTTGATAATTTTATCGCACTGTTTAAATAATTTTAAGAACGTACCCTTCGCACAATCTTTCAAACCATAGCAAATCAACTCAATAGAATTCAACATTCTGAAATTCAAATCTAGAGGATTTCCTCATATGTACTGCATTTGAGTCTTCCATCAAGGCAATTAGACGAACTATACTGTTACAAGATCTTGTAATTAGTTTGAAAGAATGTGCAAAGGGTACGAAACTTTGAATTGGTTTGATTTTGTCGCACTGTAATCAAAATTATTGATTTGATTTGAAAAATTGTGCGAAGTGGACGAAAATTTTGAATCAAAATTAATCAACCAGTGCCAAAATTATTCATACCAATATTAAATTATTCAGACCAAATACAAATTTTATATATAGGATATCATGAAACTAGTTTGGTTTTTCCGTTTCGACCGACCATCCTAGGAATCACCAACCTAGGAATCACCATGCTAGGAATCACCATCCTAGGAATCACCATCCTAGGAATCACCATCCTAGGAATCACCATCCTAGGAATCACCATCTCTAGTAATTACCATCTCAGGTAATCATTATATCCCTAGTAATCACTTTATCTCTAGTGATCACTTTCTCCTAGTAATCACTTTATCTCTAGTAATCAGCTTCTCTAGTAATCACCTTAGTGATCACTTTATCTAGTGATCAGCTTCTCTAGTAATCACCTTATCTAGTGATCACTTTATCCCTAGTGATTACCTTATCTGATTAGACGACTCCAAGAACAGTATTTAAGCAATCGTCCAAATATATATATCTAATTACTGAATTCTATAATAGTTGGTTTGATACAGTATTTTTCAAAATTATTCATACCAGTGCGACAAAATTATTCATACCATATTTGTTAGATTCTTTAGTAACGTCTTTTACCTATCAGGTGTGTATTCGTTGATAGATTCCCAATAAGTGGGAATCTAGGTAATTATATAGTCCCAGGGGGAGCCAGCCCGAATGCTGTCTGTTTGTTATGGTGGCTGGCTGTTATGAAAGTGGCTGCAATGAGCCATAACTGGTCAAGGCGACTGTATTTTAAGGCGATCACATGCATATATCACGAAGACGGGGTCTATCGTGATTCCTCCACTAATCGCGCAGCGTAGCTATAATTTGGGCCAGTGGGTAGTGTAATACCCAAGGTGGATCTGACAATATTACAGAATTATTCATACCAAGTACAAGTTTTATTATACAGCATATCATGGAAACTACTTTAATTTTGTATGTTTAGCCGTTAATTGGAAGACTCTAGGAATGGTATATAAGAGCAAACGTCCAAATATAAATTTTCTGATTACTGAATTCTATTAAAAGTTGGTAGGAAACATTTTTCATTTGGTATGAATAATTGTCGCACTGGTCTGAATAATTTTGAAATATTACTATGAATAATTTTGTCGCACTGGTTTGAATAATTTTCAAAATACTGTCATTATGCCATTTGGTTGAATAATTTTCAAAATACTGTCATTATGCCATTTGGTTGAATAATTTTCAAAATAATGTATTCTATTTTCGCTTCGAAACATCTTGAACACTGTACAAGATATATCCACATTATCTGTTGTTTTCTTTATTTAGTTCGTTCGACTAATTCATTTAATACCAGTCAAGAACATACATTAAGTAGTCCACTACTTTCATGAGAATACCACATAATCTTCATACTCTCTCTAATTCACTCCAGATTCTTCTTCCACCAGCACCTAATCCTTACATGTCCCCATCAGCTTCGACGTCAACGCCAAAATCTGCAAGACCTTCGCCCATGTCATTGGTCCATTCCTCTCGTGATAAATGACTCCTAGGGTCCAAGTGTTTCTTGATAAGTGCCACATTATTCATCTGCCTCAATTCTTCGTCTGAATATATACGCGGAGCAAAATCCACATTTCCTCCATCGGGAGGCCACGGCAAGTTCAACTGATCATCATCGTCATTTTTGGGAAACTCCATCCCATTGCCTTTGGCCCGGCCCCATGGAAGGATCCACGTATAAACAGGCCCAAGTGCATTGGTGAGGTTCTGAAAGGCGCCCATATCATAGGGGAAGATTAAATCATCTGGGGTAAAGTCACGAGGAACAATAGGGTCAGAGGGAGAAATGTTCTGGGATTTAGTTGACTGAGTTTGGGAAGAGTCTTGAGAAATAGAATCTCCAACTCTAGACCTAGAAATTTTCTCTCCTTTCTCAACTTCACCTTTCCCATCTTTCTCAACTTCACCTTTCTCATCTTTCTCAACTTCACCTTTCTCATCTTTCTCAACTTCACCTTTCTCAACTTCCTCATCTTCCTCATCTTCCTCATCTTCCTCATCTTCCTCAAACTTGCCCCATGTATCCAAAGATTTACTCCATGATACCAAGGTCCCCATCTCCTTTCCATGAATAGCCCGGTAATTCTCCCGTATGCGCAACCAAAGCCGCTCCGTATGAAACTGCGACTCTATGCGCTCATACTCCCAAACCTCAATTTGCGTCTTTCCTGATACCAAGTGGAGAAGACATCGCACGAAAAGAACGAATATTGCCAAAAAGATAAATGTTGCCATTGGCCATAGAACAAAGACTGCACACAACTCCGTCCGCCTCACTAAGTACGCAGGCATGTGCATATCCTCATAATACACTGCCAACCGCTTCAGTAGGTGCCAAATTGTCACAGCTAGCGCTACTTCAGTGAACACCAAAAACCTCATAAAATGGGGTGTATTTCCATGACCCACACAATTATTTAGCCACGGACAATGATGATCCATAGCAAGAACACACACTCCACACTTGCGACAATGGTGTGCTCTTTCTGGTTTATAGACTTTGCACTTGAAACACCATCGATGAGATCTTTGATGTTTGGGATTGTCCTCTCTTTCATCTCTTTCATCTTTGGGATCTTTCTCCTCTCTTTCATCTCTTTCATCTTTGGGATCTTTCTCCTCTCTTTCATAATCCCTTTCTTCTCTTTCATCTTTAGGATCTCTCTCTTCTCTTTCTTCTTTACCATCTCTGTCTTCTTTACCATCTCTCTCTTCTCTCAATCTCTTAGTCTTTGGAGGAGATCCGGGTGGTGTGATGATCGCCAACAAATAAAGAATCCATACCATACTGACAAGAGCCTCGTACTCCACCTGTGTAGAGGCTGCCAAGTGGTGGCGAAATACAAGAATGTGTGAGCCATAGGCTACGATTGAAATGAGAATGCAGGGAATCTATGGTTAGTAATGTTGGTGGTGTGGGCTCTTGGTACATACGAGAATGCCCACCCAGGGCCATTGGAACTCCCACATGTCGTGTAGTTCTGTGATGCACGCGTGAATATATAGTACACCCGTACACCAGACTTAAATATTTCAACATTTACAGTTTTTCGCCTCGCGAACTGCTGGCCAAGTATTTCAAAATTATTCATACCAGTGCGACAAAATTATTTGTTTCAAAATTCTTCAAACCAATTTTCAAAATGATTCGACCACTTTGCACAATCTTTGAAACCAACTTTAAAAGAATTCAGTAATCAGAAATTTTATAAATGGAAATGCACTTATATTCAATTCATGGAGTGTTCCAATCAACTAAAACTAAGGTGGTTTCCATGTTAGCTGGAAATTAAAACTTATATTTGGTTTGAATAATTTTGGTGGACTAGTTTAAATAATTTTGAAATATTAGTTTAAGTAACTTTGAAGTCTTGGTTTGAATATTTTTGCGCGCTGGTATGAATATTTTGTCGCAGTTTGAATAATTTTGAAAACCACTGTATGATAGAAATGCTGGCACCTGCTTCAAGATGCAGGAAATGGCTCTTCCCTTGTTTGCAAGAAGGGAACTTATATGCCAGACACGAATATACTTGATACGAGTACAGTATTTTTAAAATTATTCATATTTTTAAAATTATTCATACGGTATTTTTAAAATTATTCATACCAATGCGAAAAGATCATTCATACTAGTGCGCAAAAATAGTACGCAAAATTATTCAAACCAAATACAAGTTTTAATATCCAGCTAACATGAAAACTACTTTAGTTTGTCCATTTCGACCGATGATTGGAAGACTTCAAGAATAGAATGTGACAGCTAACAGCAAGTTATTAAATATCTGATTACTGAATTCTATTAAGTTGGTGTGAAACATTACATTTGGTTTGAATAATTTTGTCGCAATGGTATGAAAAATTTTGAAATATTGGTATGAATAATTTTGAAGTCTTGGTTTGAATAATTTTTTCATACCAGTGCGCAAAAATATTCAAACCAATATTTCAAAATTATGAACCAATATTTCAAAATTATGAAAACCAATATTTTAAAATTATGAAAACCAATATTTCAAAATTACGAAAACCAATATTTTAAAATTATCAAAACCAAATTCAAGTTTTAATATCCAGCGAACATGAAAACTACTGTAGTTTTATCAGCTGCGACCGTTGATTGGAAGACTCTAAGAGTATATAAGCAATCCTCTATTTTAAGATTTCAGAATACAATCTTTTTCAAAATTATTCAAACCAGTGCGACAAAATTATTCATACCAAATGGAAAATGTTTCCTACCAACTTTTAATAGATTTCAGTGATTAGATTTTTATATTTGGAAGATTTCCCATATATACTATTCTTGGAGCCTTCCAATCAAGAGTCAAATAGACAAAACTAAAGTAGTTTCCATATTATGCTGTATATTAAAACTTGTAATTGGAATAATTCTGTAATAGTGGTATGAATAATTCTGTAATATTGGTATCAATAATTTTGAAAAATACTGTATTGAATTTTAACGACTTGGTGTGGAACATTATGCCATTTGGTTTGAATAATTTGTCGCACAGTTTGATAATTTTGAAATGTTGGTATGAATATTTTATCGCACTGGTATGAATAATTTTGAAAAACAGTATATCTTGGCTCCACCTGTCAACTACCCATGTATGGACCTGGGTAGATGGTCACCCTTGATAAGAAAAAAAATCATTTGCTCCTGAAATTGGTTTCTATCAGGAGCTGGCGCCCGGGAGGGAGGGCATGGCTGAAGCAGGTCCGGGAAATTGCCTTTTTGGGCAGTTTCCGGTCGGCCCCGATCACCATATTCACCCGTTCTCACCGGTCCTTGGACAAATTCACCAGTTAGCATCATTCTTGCCCAAATTCACCCATTAGCATCATTCTTGCAAAAAGTCCAAATACATAAATTTGGCCGGTATGGTTTTTGCATGTCGCTACGCCAAAAAATGCTCGGTACGCAGCATAGAGGACTGTGAGTATGTGTGCACGTGACCCTGTGCACGTGACCCTGCGCATTCAACAACTTGATAGTGGCGATTTGAATCTTACTCCATCAACAATATGGTATGTTCAACCGCCACTCCATCTCCAGCCCTTACTAACTCCAGACTTCCATAGGTACAGGTTATGATTTATCCAACAGTGTTTTCTCTCCCGGTATGTATCTGCAAGTGGTAGACAATTGGTGTGATTCTGATTCTTGCCTTCTGTCTTCAACTTCTTTGTTCCTGAGTTTTGATCACCTAATACCAGAAGCTTCCTTCTCAATGTTTTGGTCACCACATAATCCTACATTCTTGTTCGTTTTTCCATCTTTCATGGTCTTCTTAACTCATTATACATCTCCAACTTCATACTAACCTCTAGACGGAAGAAACTTCCAAGTGGAGTACGCAACAAAAGCAGTCGAAAACGGCGGCACTTCGCTTGGTATCAAGGCCAAAGACGGCATTGTCCTTGCCGTGGAGAAAATCATAAATTCCAAGTTGTTGGTTCCTGGCAGAAACAAACGGATTCAGACCATCGAAAGACATGTGGGCGTGGCTTACTCCGGCTTGTTGCCCGATGGAAGACACTTGGTCAACCGTGGGCGTGACGAGGCTCACTCATATGCCAACATATATAAGAGCCCTATCACTGTGCCGCTTTTGATGGACCGATTGGGCATCTATGTTCAGAACTATACCTGCTACAATTCCGTACGTCCGTTTGGAATTGCGTCCATTATTGGCGGAGTTGACGAAAATGGGCCTCATTTGTATATGATCGAGCCTAGTGGAGCTTTCTGGGGCTACTCCGGCGTTGCTGCAGGTAAAGGCCGCCAGACGGCTAAATCTGAATTGGAAAAGTTGAATTTCGACGAGTTGACCGTTAGAGACGCCGTCAAGCACGCAGCCAGAATCATCCACCAGGCCCATGAGGATAATAAGGATAAGGATTATGAGTTAGAGATCACGTGGTGCTCTTTGGAAGAGACTGGCGGAAAGCACGAGTTCGTGCCAGAACTGCTTTTGCAAGAGGCTATTAAGCAGGCTCAGGAGGATGATGACGACGATGAAGACGAAGAGGATACCGAGATGACGACATGATCATAAAGGGAGCGTTAGCCCTGAATTAGCTGTAATTCATATGAGGAAAAAAGTACAAGCACGATGGCACTCTTCTGAAGCCTAAAGCTGTGGATGTAGAGATTGCTAGTAGGCCATCATCGAATGCTAGTAGGCCATCGATTACTAGTAGGCCATCATCGAATGCTAGTAAGCCAGTGATCAACGCTGATAACTGAAACAGTAATTCAGAGTAAATACCAGAGCTATAATCACAACTGCCCTCATTTCTTTGGTCTTGCCATCTGCCATACTGTCTACAGTCTTTCAAATTATTCATACCAGTGCGACATATTACAGTATTTTTCAAATTATCCAGTGCGACAAAAATATTCATACCAAGTCTCAAAAATATTCATACCAATTCTCAAAATTATTCATACCAATTCTCAAAAAGTTTCAATTCTGAAAAAGTTTCATACCACTTCGCACAATCTTTCAAAGCAAATACCGAGATGTATCACACCAACTCTTTTAGAATTCAATATTTTCTCTTAATGTAGAGGATTACCTCATACTTCCTCATTTGGGAGTCTTCCAATCAAGGGTCAAAGGCCAAAACTGATTTAGTTTCCATGTTATCTTATAAGAACTCGTATTTAGTTTGAATAATTTTGTCGCACTAGTTTGAAAAATTTAAAAAACACTGTATTCATACCAAATTTTAAAACTATTTATACCAGTGCGACAAAAATATTCATATCAATATTTCAAATTATTCATACCAATATTTCAAATTATTCATGCCAGTGCCACATAATTATTCAAACCAAATGGCATTATGTTTCACACCAACTTTTAGTAGAATTCAATATTTGAAATGTTTTCTGATCAATTACTCATCTATACTCTACCTGGAGTCCTACAATTAACGGTTGAAACAAATAGAACTAAAGTAGTTCCATGTTATGCTGTGTATCAAAAATTGTATTTGGTTTGAATAATTTTGAAATATTGGTTTGATTATTTTGTCGCACTAGTTTGAAAGATTTTAAAAAATACTGTACATACCAATATTTCAAAATTATTATTACAGTTTTTTTCAAAATTATTCATACCAGTGCGACA
>VATE01000051.1:15304-54780 GCA_008065195.1 Metschnikowia amazonensis | reverse complement strand
CAAAATTCAATTTACAGTATAACATGGAAACAACTTTAGTTTTGTCCGTTTCGACTGTTGATTGAAGACTTCAAAATGAGTAAATATAAACTCGTCCAGATATAAAATATTAGATTACTGATTTCTATAAAAGTTGATGTGAAACATTATTCATACTAGTGCGATAAAATATTCATACTAATATTTCAAAAATATTCATACCAGTGCGACAAAATATTCATACCAAATAGCATAATGTTTCACACCAACTTTTAATAGTTGTGAATATTCAGATATTTATATCTTGCTGATTGCTATTATATTCTATTCTTGGAGTCTTCTAATCAACGGTCAAAATGGACAAAACTAAACTAGTTTCCACGTTATGCTGTATATTAGAGCTCGTACTTGGTATGAATATTTTTGTAATATTGGTATGAATAATTTTGAAATATTGGTATGAATAATTTTGAAAGATTGGTATGAATAATTTTGAAAGATTGGTATGAATAATTTTGAAAAATACTGTATGAAAAATTTTGAAAAATACTGTACCAGTGCGACAAAATTATTCATACCAATAATTCAATATTTTTCAAACATTATTTCAAAATTATTCAGACCAAATACAAGTTTGAATACACAGAATTACATGGAAACTCCTTTTGGTTTGTTCGCTTGGCCGTTGGTTAGAAAACGCCAAGAGTAGTATATTAAGCAATAGACCATATATAAAATTTCTGATTACTGACATCTATTAAATGTTGGTGTGAAACATTATGCCATTTGTTTGAAAGAATGTGCGAAGTGGTATGAAACTTTTGAAATATTGGTTTGATACTTTTATCGCACTGGTATGAATACAATCTTTTTCAAAATTATTCAAACCAGTGCGACAAAATTATTCAAACCAAAAGGCATAATGTTTCACACCAACTTTTAATAGAATTCAGTAATCAGAAAATTTATATTTGGAAGATTGCTTATATATACTCTTCATGGAGTCTACCAATCAATGGTTTCAACGGACAAAACTAGAGTAGTTCTCATGTTATGCTGTGTATTAGAACTTGAATTTGGTATGATAATTTTGAAATGTTGGTATGATAATTTTGAAATAATGGTATGAATAATTTTAAAATATTGGTATGAGTAATTTTGTCACATTGGTATGAATAATTTTGGCATAATGTTTCACACCAACTTTCAATAGTTTTCAGTAATCAGATATTTTATATCTTGCTTATTACTACTACATTCTATTCTTAGAGTTTACAAATCAACGGCCAAACGGACAAAACAAAAGGAGTTTCTATGTTATGCTGTATATAAAACTTTTATTTGGTATGAATAATTTTGTCGCACTGGTATGAAAATTTTGAAATATTGCTGTGAATAATTTTGTCGCATTGGTATGAATAATTTTGGTATGAATAATATTGAAAAGACTGTATCGCACTGGTGTGAATAATTTTGAAATACACTTTAATATTTTCAGTAATCATATAATTTGTATCTTGCTAATTGCTATTTTATTATATTCTTGGAGTATTCTGATAAACGAGAAACGGACAAAACTAAAGTAGTTTCTATGTTATGCTGTATATAAAACTTGTATATGGTATGAATAATTTTGTTGGTACAGTATTTTTCAAAAGTAATCAAACTAGTGCGACAAAATTATTCATTCTAATTTTAATTATTCAAACTAGTGCGACAAAATTATCAAACCTATATTTCAAATATATTCAAACCAAATACAAGATTGCATTTACAAGCCATGGTGACTAGTTCAGTTTAGGCCCTTTTGACCTTTGATTGGAAGACTCCCAGATGACTAATATAAGCAATCGTCCGAATAAATTTCTGATTACTGAATTCTATTAAAAGTTTGTGTGAAGCATTATGCCATTTGGTTTGAAAGATTGTGGTGGTACAGAACTTTTGAAATATTAGTATGAATAATTTTGTCGCACTGGTGTGAATAATTTTGAAATGTACTGTAATTCTGAAAAATACTTCTCTTCCCCTAATCTTCCTGCATGTGCACATGCAAGACCGAAGCGAAACCAAAACACAACAATACTGCACCAGAGACCAATGCTAGACCCGACTTCAGGCGCCATGCAAAAATCGGATGTTTCACTAGATTCCACCAGCCCTCATAATATAGACCCAAAATCTGAGCACTTGGAACATCAAAGCCCCCATACCCAAGATCAAAATGCCATTTACCAAACCTCAAATCATTCGCTGGCACATTCCCTTAACCGGTTCCTGAAACAATCGCTAATACTGCAGATCAGCCAGTCGCCGAAGTTCAAGCCCTTGAGTTCTCGATTTCTTTCAACTTCCTTTGCCTCCATTGACCAAACTGCGGATTCCAGCCTGTTTATCAGTAATCCTGAACAAAACCAGAGTCTTGCTGATGATCAACCGCATCAAACTTCCAGTCCAATTGCCCACGAGCTGGCTTGTGGAAACTCTACAAGTTCCAATCATCACAGTATGATTTCTTTGGGAATAGAAAACGCAGGAATCAAACTGACCTCTATAATTCTGGATGATTTGGATTCCCTGGGTGATTTGAATGGTCTGGATGATTTGGATGGTCTGGATGATTTGGATAAGAAATCTGACTTGGACCTCGCCCCAGAAGTCAAATCAGTATCAGATATTGCTCCCATTGAATCCTTGGATCTTTCTAGCCTGGAGAGTATCAGCAGAATACATGATGTTCCAGGCAGGAGCCATAAAGCAGAAGCTGAAACCGCTGATGAAGAAGAAAAAGTAGTAGAAAAAAAAGACACCGAAGCAGATTCTTCCAAGGCTTTATATACCCCCGCAGCTGCTGACCTGGCTGCAAAAGCAAGTTCTTTTTATACCTCAAACTCATATGAAACACGCGCAAGCCCTGGCCTATATAAACGCGCCAATTCTCCCCCAGATAATTGCAGCCAGGAATTCTCTAGGCCCAGTGCTGCTGGCTCGGCATTGATGCCTCATACCCCCAGCCGAACTAATTCCAAACCGGTGACAACCGCCTCGGTAGAAGCTTCTTCCACCACGTTCGACGATATTGACTTCAACCAGTCTTCCGTACTCAACGATACTCGGAGCCAGTTTGATCTTGACATCAGCCCAGACCAGTACCAGGTGAAATTGGGTCCCAACAATCCCCGTGACGACATCCGATCCGGCCTATCTCCGTGGCGAAATTTCCGGGCGAAAAACGAGCATATACGTTCCACGGGGCCAAAACCTTTCCTTTACAATAGAAACATTACCCAAGACTCGGGAGCAGCAGCAGTGTCTTCTGGTGCTAAATTCCACGACCTCACCACTCAGCTCACCAACTGCAAGATCCAGCTCAAGCTCTACGAAAAATTCCTACAGGACTTGATTGATAACAAGACCATTGAAGTGGGCAACTTATCTACATTTTCGACTCTAGACGACCTAAATACCAGCGAAATGAAATCTCTGTCGGCCTCCGAAGGCGCCAAGAATCTTGTGGAAATGTCTTCCCTAGTGGAGGATTTGTACTGCAGTCTTGAGGACTACCAGAATAAATGGCGAGATTCCGATCAAAAGGCTTCTGCATTAGCACAGACCATATCACGGTGTGTGTCGCAACTTTCCAAAGTGTTGGATGGGCTAGGTATTGAAACAGAAACACTCGCTGATACAAGTTCTCCAGAAGAGTATTTTAGCGAGGCTTTGGGTATTCTCCGGGAAAAGATGGACCGCCAGGAGGAACCGGCTCCATTCCAGACAATTCTGAAGGATTCCTTTGTTTCGCATCCTGCAGATACATCGGTGAAATTCCGGCCTGAAAGCTCCACCATTGCACTGTTTAGCGATGCCGGGCATTCAGACTACGGAAGAAGTGATCATTTTGAAGTTCCTTATGATCTGGGGATGCGTGCTTTGCAGGAAGAGAATGAAATTTTGAGGCAGCAATTGGAGGAGCTCAAGAACAAGGAACCTGAATCTCCCAAATCTCCCTTTTCCTCGCTCGAAAGAAATGTGGATAAAAAACTAGAGGAATACCAAGCTATGATTGACCGGCTCCAGAAAGAAGTCAATGAGTTCAAGAGCATGAGCCGCTCGGCGTCAGTATCAGATTTTGGTGATTCTTTCAAGAATCTGTACCTCCATGGAGGACTTGAGAAGCTTCAAAATGATTATGATCGCTTGTCGCTCGATTATCGCAAGGCGCAGGAAAAAGCTGAAGAGGAAGCCAGGGCCCTCAAAAATCAGTTGCACATGCAGAACCTCAATATGGAAAATTTGCGTTCCCAATTGGCAGCTGCAAAAGACTTGCAGCATGAAATGGATGCTGCTAACAAAGCACAAAAGAATGGAGATGCTGAAAAGATCAAACTCTCGTACCAGGTGCAGGCCCTACAGAAAGACAAGGAAGCTTTGCAGCAAAAAGTGGATTATCTCACAGAAAACTTGGCGCAGAATGTGGGCGAAAATTTCCGCAGCAAAGAATCCATACAATCGATTTTGAACCGAGTGTCACTGCACTTCAGCGATATTTTTGATAATGACGTCAACCAGTTTGGTAAGTTGATGAAGTCATTCAACAAAATCGCCGACGATACGTCGCTAAAGGAACTGAGAGTGAAACTCGACCAGTTGCAACTATACACTGGCGACCAATTACTTAAAAAGTCCAACGACTATATTGTCAAGGCCAAGGAATCACATCGCTCATTATCGGAGTACTTTGCACGTGCCGTGGATGTGATTGTGAATGATCATATTCGGCTTCTCCTCAAGGAAAGCGATAAGAAATATAACCAGAACTACATTTCCGAGCTTGCCAACCGGATCAAGTCGTTGGAGTTGGAAAATGCCAATTTGAGCAAGAAATCTAACTTCGCAGCATCGCCGCGACTGAAGCTACGAATTGAGGAGTTGACCAACCGATGGAAGGCAGAGAGAGAGGCGCGGATTCTCGATAATCGCCAAGCCAAAGAGCGTTTTAAGGAGCTCGAGCTTGGGAAATCCCGCCGCTGATGTTGGGAGTAAGGAGTCACGTGATGTAATATTATGGAGTCACGTGACTAATATTCATCACGTGACTAGTATCCCGCCACCCGTGCACCAACACTATAGCGCGACAAAAATTTTCCAACAAAAGTAATACTACAACATGCCTGAACCAAGCTACGAAGATCTCGAGAAAGAGATCCAGATTGGAGACATTGATTTCTCCGACTTGGAGGCCAAGTACGCCATCAATGAGGATATTGGTTTGGAGAACTACGTTGTTGTTGACGGCGCTCCAAAAGCCCCTGCCTCCAAAGCGCCCTTATTGGAGAAGGTATTGCGCAAATTTTTGTCCAAGGTCGGCGAAGTCGTGGAGGGAGAAGCAGGTATTCATCTTCCTGTTGAAGACAACATGACTAAGGGATACCTTTTTGTGCAGTACAAAACACCGGAGTTTGCTGCCGCTGCTGTGACTCAGTTGAATGGCAAACCTTTGGATGCCAAGCATAAGTTGATGGTGAACAAGCTCTCCGACATTGAAAAGTTTTGTGTGGATGGTAATGTGCCAGACAAGTTTGTGGAACCAAGCGTTGCTCCAATGCAATCTCACGGTTACTTGAAGTCGTGGTTGCAAGATTCTGCCGGAAGAGATCAATTTGCCTTGCACTTTTCTGAGACTGTTGGAGTTTACTGGCACAACCGGAAAAATGAGCCCAAGCCTGCGTTCGAACCCAGAAAGGGCTTTACGTCCAAGTACGCCAAATTCTCGCCCAAGGGAACTTACCTTTTCTCGGTGCACCCGCAAGGAATTCAGTCGTGGGGAGGAGAAAATTTCGAGCGCATCAACAAGTTCGTCCATCCTCATGTGCGTTTGATTGACTTTTCTCCAAGCGAAAAGTACATGGTGACATTGTCGCCCAATCCAATTGTGACGCCCGAGAATCCTGCAGAGTTGGCAGACCACCCGTTCGGTCCCGAGTCAGAAGGCCACAAGTTGGTGATTTGGAACTTGTTCACTGGAGAAGTGGCAAGAACCTTTGCGTTGCCTCCATACTTGGAAGGCCAGAAGGAAATGCCTTGGCCTTTGGTCAAGTGGTCTTTTGATGACAAATACTGTTGTCGTCAAGGTCCTGATGCTTTGGCAGTTTACGACACCGCCAACTTCCAATTGTTGGACAAGAAGTTGGTGAAGGTGGAGGGAATTGTGGACTTTGAGTGGGCTCCTGCAGGTGTCAAGCTCCACACGTCCAAGACTGAGGAAGGAGAACACGTGTTGTCGTATTGGACTCCTGAAACAACCAACAAAACTGCACGTGTTTCGTTGATGCAGATTCCTTCCAGAGAAGTGCTCAGAACCGTTAACTTGTTCCAGGTTAGCGACTGTAAGTTGCACTGGCAAGATGAAGGTAAGGCATTGTGTGTGAAGGTGGACAGACACACCAAATCGGGAAAGACATTTTTCTCCAACTTGGAGTTCTTCAAGACCACCGAGAAGGATATCCCCGTGGAGAAGTTGGAATTGAAGGAGGTGTGTATCAATTTCAGCTGGGAGCCCAAGTCCGACAGATTTGTGATTATCAGCAGATTGGACGACGGAAATGACAATCCAGCACTCCCAAGAAACGACATCACGTTCTATGCACAGGAGCCAGGAGTCAGAGGCAAAGCCACCAAGTTCAATGTGTTGCACAAGGCATCGAAGAAGCACACCAATACGCTTGTTTGGTCTCCACACGGCAGATTCATTGTCACTGCGCGTGTGGCCAGATCCACCGGAGAAATGGAGTTCTGGGACACGCAATACGAGGTGGAGGCAGCTCAAGACGAAAAGTCCAAGGATTCCAAGGCCAAGGATGGAAAGAATGTGGAATCCAAGCCAACCACTGACGTCAAGTTGTTGAATACCGAGCAGTACGGTGGAATGACCAACATTTCTTGGGACCCATCGGGACGTTTTGTTGCAGCTTGGTCCTCGTCTTGGGTTCACGCCATTGAGAACGGCTACAGAACCTACGAGTTCAGTGGTACCATGCTTAAGGACGACAACATCGACCAGTTCAAGGACTTCATCTGGAGACCCAGACCCAAGTCGTTGCTCACAAGCGATGACCTCAAGAAGGTGGAGAAGAGCATGGCTGAGTACAGTGCCCAGTTTGACGAGACCGATGCCATGGAAGCAGATGCTGCCACACGTGAGGCCATCTTATTGCGTCGTCGTTTGTTGGAGGAATGGAAGGCTTACAGGTCAGGCTTCACAGTTAAGCAGAACCACGAGCACGTTGAGGCCGAGATAGTGGAGGAGATCAAGGAGGAGATCATTGAGGAGAAGGAAGAGTTGGTGGAGTAGGAAGAGTTGGTGGAGTAGAAAGAGTTGGTGGAGTAGAAAGAGTTGGTGGAGTAGAAAGAGTTGGTGGAGTAGAAAGAGTTGGTGGAGTAGAAAGAGTTGGTGGAGTAGAAAGAAGTTAGTTACGAGAAGATATCAAGAATACTAAGCATAAATATTTATATACAATTAGGTGGACTTGGTCTTTAACTGGAGCCCATGCCATTTGGCTATTTCGTCCTTCAACACCTCGTTCACCAAGCGATGCTGTTTGATCATGGGAATGCCTTTGAAAGACGAGCTCTCAACAGAAATGGCAAACATAGAGCCACATCCGCCGCTGACATCACGCACCGCCAAAGTCTGCGGAGAAAAGGCATCTTGGAGCATGTTATAGATTTTCTGTTCATAGGGCTCCATTGGCGGCGTAGAAAGAGTTCTGACTGGGATAAAAGTGGCACGGTTCGAAATCTGGACCCCAGACGAACACATCGATACCAATTTTTGTGTGTTTAGGCGCATGGCGCATGTTCTGACAGGAAGAGAGAACATGGGGAGTAGCAGTGAACGGTGATGTTAGTAATGGGAGTGCAGAGAGGGCCATATGCAGGATACGCTGAAGTGGAGTATTAAAATTATTGAAGCCAATATTTCAAAAATATTGAAACTAGTGCGACAAATTATTCACCAATATTTCAAATTATTCACAATTTCAAAATTATTCACCAATATTTCAAAATTATTCACAATTTCAAAATCATTCAAACCAGATGTATAATGTTTTACATCAACTTTTATAGAATTCAGTGATAAGATATTTTTAACTGAACAAGTTTTGTATTTACTAATCTTGGAGTCTTTCAATCAACGGTCGCAAGGATAAAACTAAATTAGTTTTTATGTTATGCTGTACAGTATTTTTCTATATTATTCATACCAATGCAACAAAATTTTTCATACCACAAAATTATTCATACCGCAAAATTATTCATACCAAATGGCATAATTTCACATCAACTTTTAATAGTTTTCAGTAATCAGTTATTTTATATCTTTCTGATAGCTGTTAAATTCTATTCGTGAAGTCTTCCAATCAATGGTCAAAACGGACAAAATATAGTAGTTTCCATGTTATACTAGAACTTTTATTTGGTTTGAATAATTTTGAAATATTGGTATGAATATTTGTCGCACTGGTATCAATAACTTTGAAAATACTGTATTAAGACTTGTATGGTTTGAATAATTTTGAAATATTGGTATGAATAATGGTATGAAAAACTTTGAAAATACTGTAAAATCAGTGCGAAAATTTAAACCAAAATTATAAAACTAATAATCAAAGTTCGTACGCCCTAACAAGTGGTTATATATAGGATAATGTGACCAGTTCAATTCTGTCAGACTTTAATGTAAGACTTCTAAAAGTATTACGATTTCAGAATATTAATTTTAATAAAAGTTGACATTATGCCATTTGTTGAAAGACTGCGAACATAACTCTGAATTACAGTTTTTTTGAAAGTATTCAAAATAGTGCGAAAATGTTGAACGCAGAAAACAGTTCAACCAAGAATACAAATTGTCCAGCCTTTGCACCGTATATGAAAAATTCACGATGAAGTTCTTGTCGAAATTGAAATTGAGTTGGTCAAAACCCTTGAATACCAACAGAACACATGAATTTAAGAGAAATGTTTCCAAGCGAAGCCACTGGGGATGCTGCTGAGTTTAGCTGCAGTCTAAGTTATGATTGCCCATAAAGGTAATACCTATGGTGCTAACATAATCTATACTAGCACTATTCTATACTCTATACTAGTACTCTATACGACTCTATTAGTACTCTATAAAACTGTTCAAGAAAACAGTTAAACCAATAATTCATAATTTCGAACCCCTTTGCACATTCTTTCAAACCAATATAAGTTGTTATATATAGAATCACAAGGAAAAGTAGTTTTGTTCGTTTGACAGTTGAATGGATGTAGTAAGATTTTGGGATATTGAATTCTAATAAATGTTGACATTATGCAATTTGAAAGACTGGGAAAGAAACTTTTGAATTGGTTTGTTAAATTTTGCCAGTGTGGTTTGAATCATTTTGCGCGCTGCTTTGATAATTTTGATGCATTAGTTTGAATACAGTGAATTATTCATACTAATATTTAAAAATTATTCTACCAGTGCGACAAAACTAATCAAACCAAATACAACTTTTAATATACATCAAACATGGAAACTACTTTATTTTCCGTTTCGACCGTTGATTGGAAGGTTCAAAGAATAGTTAAGTGCTCAAAAATAAAATATCTGATTACTAAAATCTATTAAAAGTTGGTGTGAATCATACATTTGGTTTGAAGATTGTGCGAAGTGGTACGGATATTAGAAATATTGGTTTGAAATCTTGGTATGAATAATTGAAAAGTTTCGCACCCCTTGAATATTTTTTCAAACCATGTACAAGTTGTTATACATAGGACAACTAGAAAGCTAGTTTATTCGTTTTGACTCCCAAATATAGTACATGAGGCAATTAAGATTTAAATTCTGAATTTTAATTCTGATAAATTTCTGATAAAAGTTGACATCATGCCAATTGGTTTGAGAATTTGCGCGCTGGTTGATAATTTACGCGCTGGTTGATAATTTACGCGCTGCTTGATAATTTACGCGTTGGTTTGATACTTTTGCTGCACTAGTTTAAATAGTTTTGAAAACACAGTATTCAGCGCGCAATGTTTCAACCAAGAAAACAGTCAACCAGTAATTCATAATTTCGTACCCTCTTCTAACCAAATGACAAAATCAACTTTTTAAAATTCAGTATCGTAAATTCTCACTGCACTTGGGAGTCTTCTAATATGGTAAAAAAATGAAACTAACTGAGTTCATTATCCTGTATACAACAACTTGGGGTGTACGAAACCATCTGAATATGATGAACCATTTTGTTTTTATGATTTGAATACTTTCGCGCTGGTTTAAAAATTCTGTTTTCGTTGTTTAAACATTTCGCGCGTTGGTTGAATAAAAACACTCTCACTGATTCTCACTGAACGATTCTCACTGATTCTCACTGAACGATTCTCACTGAACGATTCTCTGAACGATTCTCACTGATACTGATGTGAACTATGGCTGAGATGGGAAAGAAGAACTACTAGTACTATGTTTGCTTTACTAACTACTAGTATTATCTACTACTACTGATTGAAAGGTAACTCGTCTCTTTATTCAGATGTCTAGGTGTATGATAAGTCAATCTGGAACAGGTGTTTTCGAAAGCCCAGAAGAAGTATTGTGGCACTCTCAAGTGTCGGAACTTGTCTCCAGTCTGCAATATCTTCCTAGTAGATAGAGTGAAACTGGAAAGCTCTAGTGTATAATTTATCAGGCCTCTCATAGAGACTACTACTGTATTGAATTACTTCTAGTCGACATAGTACTAACTCAACAGTGAAGTTGATTTAAGTATACTTTCAGATTTTACTCAGTGAAAATACCATCTCTAGTGAATGTAACTAGCAGATTACTATGATTACTGATGACTCACTGATGACTGAACTATAGGTAGAATAGATTTAATTGACTTTCTTATTGATCCATACATAATGAATTCACTGCATTAAACAGTTTAATTCACTTACTAATGACTTACTCAGTTGACTACTTATGGACTCACTGATGGCTTACTGTTAACTTAATGCCAATTGGGCTATGTCTTGAATACTTACTTAACTGACCTCTTACTTAACTTTATTGATTGACTTGTTGACATAATGACACACTTTGGCTTGATTGACTGAATGAATTCCTAATCGATTACTTTATGACTAAGTGATATTGAATATATTCCAATGACTAAGTGATCCCACTGATGCCTTGGAGACGTCTTAGTCAATGTTTATCTCAAACCACTTATACTCCGTCTTGTTGAGTTTTTTGACTAACTTAAGAAACTAACTTGGACCGACTCATCGGATAGATTGACCAGACCAGAAATGCTCTTGGACTAATACATTCAAAGGCTCCATTAGGCTACGCAGTGGTCAAAATGGGACACGAGAATTCCTGGATTAGACTCAGTAAAGTTTCGTGTAATCCATCGTCAATCGAATATCAGTTGTAGCCACAGTGCCAGTCATGATCCAGGATGAAGAAGTCTCTCACAAGCAATTAAAATATCAATTCAAAGACTACACATACTGATGGAGTAGTAATCAGATCCAATAGAGTATTTTTGGGAATGATAATTCAATAAGAGCATAGATCCTGATACAGAATGAAATATACATAACAAAGATTGAGATACTTGTAATCCACTTAAATCTAATAGTTTCTAATAGTTTCTAATAGTTTCTAATAGTTTCTAATAGTTTCTAATAGTTTCTAATAGTTTCTAATAGTTTCTAATAGTTTCTAATAGTTTCTGATAGTTTCTAATAGTTTCTAATACTTACTCACTTATTCTAATAGTTATTCTAATAGTTATTCTAATACTTTTCTAATACTTATTCTAAGACCTTTTTAATACTCATTCACTTATTCTAATACTTTTCTAATAGTTATTCTAATAGTTATTCTAATACTTTTCTAATACTTACTCTAAGACCTTTCTAATACTTATTCTAAGACCTTTGAAATACTCATTCACTTATTCTATTAGTTATTCTAATAGTTATTCTAATACTTTCTAATACTTTCTAAACTTTCTAATACTTATTCACCTATTCTAGCTCTAACGGCTTCCTTTACTTGATACATTGCTTACTTAGGTTAGACTTTGTGAGTCAATTGACACCACAATTCTACACAGCTTTGGTATGTTTTATATTAAGTGTATGTAGCTAGGTTTAGTCTAATCCTCTATCTGTATCTTAGGCAATCACACAAGCAGGAGACCATCCGTACCTGGTCTTGAGAGTCCAGAAGTTGTCCTTTGGGGCAGCAGTCGAGGATTTCTTAGAGGATTGTTGAGGAGCGGCCATTGTAAAATTGATATTGATATTGATATTGAAATATATTGGATTAAACAGGGCTTTTATAGTTTTCTGTATGGATCCGAGGCCATCCATGACCATGTGGACGCATGTATGATTTGGGTGCGAAAGTGGTGAGATGCGTTAAAAGTTTTAGACCTTTACCGGATTAGGCTGCGACAATAGCCAATGAATATATTTTGGAAGTGATGCATGAACACTAATAAGAATATTTGTAAGAATAGTAATTTGATTAGTATAAATATTATAACTATGGTGACTATGACTATGACTATGACTATGACTATGACTATGACTATGACTATGACTATGACCACTATGCTTATGATCACTATGATCACTATGATCACTAATACATGAATCCATTTCCTTATCGACTTACTATATTATTCATGTAAATCTCGGCCAACTTGCAGCTGCATATGCACTTCCAAGTGTCAGTCCGAAGCCTCATTTGGAGTTGCATTAAAGTGTCATTTCGGTCAAATAGAGATGTCAGGTGGTGACCAGTATATTGAACCATGACTGTAATGTACGGGTCTAAGAGAAGACACCAATCAAAATGTAGTCCACAATGTAGTCCACAATCTAATTCATAGTAAATGCAATTCAATCTAAATCCAATGCATTTTCCTTAAAGTTACAGTGTTTTCAATAGTATTTAACCAGCGCGCAAAATGATTGGAAGAAAAAAAATACACTGTTTTCAAAATTATTCAAACCAGTGCGAGAAAAATCTTCAAGTGCGAGAAAATCTTCAAACAATATTTCAAATACAGTATTTTTGAAAATTATTCAAACCAGTGCGACAAAATTATTCATACCAATTTTCAAAAAGTTTCGTACCACTTTGCACAATACTCCAAACCAAATGACGAAATGTGTGACACCAACTGTTTTGGAATCAATATTCTGAATCTTAATCTAGAGGATTGCCTCATATATTCATTTAGGAGTTAAGGGTCAAAGGATGAAAACTGAACTAGTTTCCATGTTATCTTGTATATACAATCTTGTATTTGATTTAAATAATTTTGAAATAGTAGTATGAATAATTTTGAAATATTAGTATGAATAATTTTGAAATATTAGTATGAATAATTTTGAAATAGTAGTATGAATAATTTTGAAATATTAGAAATAGTAGTATGAATAATTTTGTCGCACTAGTTTGAATAATTTTGAAAAATACTGTAGTTTCGTACCCCTTCGCATAATCTTTCAAACCAAATCATGTTTCACACCGACTTCTATTAAAATTTAATATTCAGAAATCTTAAATCTGGAGAATTATAGCATATATTCATTAATGAGTCTTCCAATCAAGAGTCAAAAGTGACAAAACTGAACTAGTTTCCATGTAATTCCTATATACAGTGTTCAAAATTATTCACACCAGTGCGACAAAATATTCAAACCAATATTTCAAAAGTTTCGACCACTTCGCACAATCTTTCAAACCAAATCATAATCCAACTTTTGATAAAATTCAGTAATCAAAAATCTTAAATCTGGAGAATTTCCTCATGTGCTATTTGGTTTCAAGCATCAAAAGTGACAAAACTGAACTAGTTTCCATGCCATCCCCTGTATACAATTTTTTTCAAAATTATTCATACCATTACAAAATTATTCATACCATTACAAAATTATTCATACCATAACAAAATTTTTCATACCAAATACAAGTTTTAATATACAACAATCATGGAAATTCCTTTTGTTTTGTCTGCTTGGCCGTTGATTGGAAGACTCTAAGAATAGAGTGTAATAGCAATCAGCATGATATAAAATATCTGATTACTGAAAATTATTAACAGTTGGTGTGAACATTATGCTATTTGGTATGAATATTTTGTCGCACTAGTATGAATAATTTTGTCGCACTAGTATGAATAATTTTGAAAAAGACTGTAACAACTTCTTGGTTTGAATGAATGTGCAAAGTGGTACGAAAATTTAAAATTATTGGTTTCATTAATTTTATCGCACTGGTTTGAATAGTTTTACTGTACCAATAGTTAAATAATTTAAAAGTGTCATACCCTTTCGCAAGTCTTCGAACCAAAAAAAAATAGTTCAAACCATAATTTAAAAGTTTCGCACCCATTCGAATCTTTCAAACCAAATGCATGATACACACCAACTCAGTAACTCAATAATATTCTCCACCAAATGATAATGTTTCACACCAAATATATTAGAGATCAATATTTTGAACCTGGCTGATTGCCTCATATTTACCACATTTTGGAGTCAAATTAGAAAAAAAAAAGGGAATAAACTTCCCTGTTGTCTTATTACAACAACTTGTATTGGTTTGAAGGAATGTTGGAAGTAATTTTGAATCACCGGTTTGAACCATTTTTTGTTGCTTCGAAATATTTTGCGCGCTGGATAATCGGATATTATTTTTTTTTATTACAAGTTACAGTCTTTTTCAAAATTATTCATACCAGCGCGACAAAATTATTCATACCAAATACAAGTTTTAATATACAGCATAACATGGAAACTAGTTTAGTTTTGCCCGTATCGACCGTTGATTGGAAGACTGCAAGAATAGACTGTAGTAGCAATCAGCAAGATATAAATTTCTGATTACTAATTTCCATTAAAGTTGGTGTGAAACATTATGCCATTTGGTATGAATAATTTTGAAATATTGGTATGAATAATTTTGAAATATTGGTATGAATAATTTTGAAAACAGTGTACCAGCGCGACAAAATTCAAACCTTTCAAAGTTATTCAAACCAATTCAAGGTTTAATAAACAGCATAACATGGAAACTAGTTAGTTATCTGTTGTGACCGTTAATTGGAAGACTTCAAGAATATGATGTAAGAGCAATCATCCAGATAAAAAATATCTGATTACTGACATCTATTAAAGTCGGTGTGAAACATGATGCCATTTGGTTTGATAATTTTGTCGCACTACTAATTTTGAAGTTTGAATATTTTGAAGTTGAATATTTTGTCGCACTCAATTGATTAATGTATCCTCTGGACCTATGGAACGTGTTGCGCATTACTCTTTAGAAACTATAATCAATCGAACCATCATGTATCCCTATATCCCACATAACAGTCAAACCTTAGTACACTCATTTTAAAAATCATATTACTATTCCTAAACACCATATTTCTAGTCTCTTCATACCTCTTGAATCATATATTACATCCTGCATATACCCTCTTCTCCACGCCGTGCGCTTAAGACCCTCTGGTTCCTAACACTCCCCCCAGTCTCTATGTACCATGAGAATTGTGGTTTGTGGCGATGCGTTAGTGGGAAAACTGAGCCTTGTAACAAGGCTAGTTAAGGATGATTTCACAACAGTGCCGGCGCTTCTCCCGCCCGTGACCATTTCCAAAGGCGACTTTGAATCGCTCAACCCCGATCTGGAAACCGATTCTGATGCCTTCACCGTGTCGCCGGCCGTGCCTGCTTCCACCACGCTTGTGGACACAGTTCACTCCGACCACGCCACGCTTAACCGTGAGTTGAAGCGAGCTGATGTGATTCTCTTGGTCTACAGCGACCACTATACCTACGAGCGCATCCTGCTTTACTGGATGCCAAGGTTCCGGGCTTCGGGCGTGAACTTGCCCATTGTGGTGTGTGCCAACAAAGCAGACATGTTTCGGGCGTCAGATATGCTGGGGCTTAACGCCGACGAGTTTCTCCCGTTGGTTAACGACTACAAGGAGATCGAGGCATGTGTGCGGTGCAGTGCCAAGACCAAGCTTAATGTGGTGGAGGCGTTTTACCTTTGTCAGAGAGCTGTCACACACCCCATGCTGCCGATCTTTGACTCCAAAGAGGGCAACTTGAAGCCTGCGTGTGTCAAGGCTCTCAAGCGCATCTTCTTTCTCTGTGATGCAGACCAGGATGGCGTCTTGAGCTTCTCGGAGTTCTCCGACCTCCATACCAAGTGTTTTGGCAAGCGGTGCACGGCTGAAGACTATGAAGAGATTGTGGAGAGGCTTGCTGATAAGATCCGACCATCTGGAGACGTCCGGGGCATCTCTGAAAGTGCCTTTGTTCTCTTGAACAAGGCATATGCCGAACACGGCCGGCACGAGACCATCTGGGGCATTCTCCGTGCCTTCCACTACACAGACTCGCTCTCCATCAGCGACAAAGTGTTGTACCCCAAGATCGATGTGCCGTCCACTTGCAGCGTGGAGTTGTCGCCCACCGGCTACAAGTTTTTCGTGGACCTCTTCCTCAAATTCGACAAAGACAACGATGGAGGGCTCAGCGACAACGAGCTCACGCAGCTCTTTCTCCCGACGCCGGGCATTCCCAAGTTGTGGATCGAAACTCAGTTCCCCAAGTCCATTGTTCGCAACGACGAAGGCAATGTGACGCTCCAGGGCTGGCTTGCACAGTGGAACTTGACCACGTTCCTTGACTTCAAGACTACGCTCGAGTACTTGGCATATTTGGGATTCAATGGCAGCTCGACCAAGGCAATCAAGGTCACCAAGGCTCGCAGACTGCGTCAGAAACTGGGTAAGGCCTACCGCGGGCCGGTCAGCGACCGCAATGTGTTCCACTGTATAGTGTTGGGGGCACCGAATGCAGGAAAAACATCACTCTTGGAATCGTTCATCCACGGCTCCTATAGCGACGTTTACCTGCCTACAATCACGCCCAAGGTGTGTGTCAAGGACATCGACTTGCATGGAGGCAAGCAGTGCTACCTCATTTTGGAGGAGTTGGGCGAGCTTGAGCCGGCGGTGCTAGAAAACCAGAAACGGCTTGACCAATGTGACGTTGTGTGCTATGCCTACGACTCGTCCGACCCTGAGCTGTTCCAGTACTTATTGGAGCTTCGGCGAAAGTTTGCGCGGTTTCTCAGTGACATTCCCTCAGTTTTCGCTGCGCTCAAGGCTGATTTGGATAAGCAGCAGCAGCGAAGTGACATTCAGCCTGAAAGCTACACACGCGATCTTTTCTTGGGTTCACCTCTACACATTTCAAGCTCGTGGCCAACGTCCATTCACGAGTTGTTGATCCAATTGGTGGACGCGGCCAAGGTTCCGAGTACGGCTACTCCGGGGCTTGAAACCCACCCACAGTCGAGCAATTTTGATGACATGAAGCAGGTGATGGTTGCAGGGGGAGCCATAAGCGTGGTGGCTATTTTTCTGCTTTGGATATTTCGCAGTGCGCAGCGCCACGAGGGGCGCTAGCGAAGGAGTTCAGAGCAAGAGCGCTACAATGTTTTCAAAATTATTCAAACCAGCGTGAAAGATTATTCAAACTAATATTTCAAATTATTCAAACAAGTGCGAGAAATATTCATACCAATATTTCAAAATCATTCAACCAGTGCGACAAAATTATTCAACCAGTGCGACAAAATTATTTCAAAATTATTCAAACCAACATTTCAAGAGTCTTCGCACAATCTTTCAAACCAAATGTTCATACAGAAAATTTATTTCTGGACCATTACTCATTAATACTAGACTTGGAGTCTTGCAATTAACAGTCAAAAGTGAAAAAAATTACCTAGTTTCCATCTTGTATATAAAAACTTGTTTTGGTTTGAATATTTTTGTTGCACTGGTTGAATAGTTTTGTCGCATTGGTACAGTATTTTTCAAAATTATTCATACCAGCGCGACAAAATTCAAACCAATATTTCGAAATTATTCAAACCAAAAGGAATAATGTTTCACACCAACTTGTAATAGAGTTTAGTAATTACATATTTTTTATCTGGACAATTGCCTGTATATACTATTCTTGGAATTTTCCAATGAACGGTCGAAATGGGCAAAACTAAACTAGTTTCCATGCTATGCTGTATACTAAAACTTGTATTTGGTATGAATAATTTTGTCGCATTGGTACATTATTTTTCAAAATTATTCATACCAATGCGACAAAATTATTCATACTAGTGTGACAAAATTATTCAAACCAAAAAGAAGTTTTGATTTAAAGGATAATATGAAAACCACTTCAGTTTTGTCCATTTTAACTGTTCATGGGAAAATTCCAAGAAGCGCATATATCAGCAATCGTCCAAATATAAATTTTCTGATTACTTTATTTAAAGTTGGTGTGAAACATTTTCCATTTGGTTTGAATAATTGTCGCACTAGTTTGAATAATTTGAAATATTGGTGTGAGTAATTTGTGGCACTAGTTTGAATAATTGGAAATATTGGTATGAATAATTTTGAAAAATACTATATGAATAATTCTGAAAAGACTGTACCAATGGAACAAAATTATTCATACAGTATTTTTCAAAATTATTCATACCAGTGCGACAAAAATATTCATACCAAATACAAGTTTTAATATACAGCATAACATGGAAACTAGTTTAGTTTTGCCCGTTTCGACCGTTCATTGGAATACAGCAAGAATAGTGAATATAAGAAACTGTCTAAATAAAATTTCTGATTTCTAATTTCCATTAAAGTTAGTGTGAAACATTATGCCATTTGGTTTGAATAATTTTGAAATATTGGTATGAATAATTTTGCGCACTGGTATGAATAATTTTGAAAAACAGTGTACCAGTACTTCAAAATTATTCAAACCAAATAAAAGTTTTAATACAGCATAACATGGAAACTACTTTAATCTCCGTTTGGCCGTTGATTCTAAGAATCCAAAAATAGTACATAAGATCAATCAGCAAGATATATAATATCTGATTACTGAAAACTATTAAAAGTTATGCCTTTTGGTTGAATAATATTTCCGCACTGAATAGTTTTGAAAAAAACTGTAACACACGAACCATAATACAACACCCGTGCACCAGAAATGGTTGGCGCACGTCGCGATGCGCATCTTAAAATCTATTTCATGACTATCTCCAGCGCCATGTCGAAAGAGTTCAAACCCGTGACCGTGGAAAAGGCTATTCCAAATACATACGACCTTGGCAATTTGGCCACGTTTGACCCCAATCCGTTGGACAATGCCTTGTTGAACGACGAGTCCAAAAAGGAGGCGTACTTGGCGTCTGTCACCAGAGACAACCTCCAGCTCCTCATCAACCAGATTCTCTCGTTGCCCATCAAGACCACCACCGATACCCACGGGTCGTCCACCGGCCAGGACTCTACCATGACCCTCATACAATTACCCGAGCCCACGACGGTGTTGCCACGAGAAAAGTCCATTCCAAAGGAGAAGCCCAAGACCAAATGGGAGAAGTTTGCCGAGACCAAGGGCATCAAGCCCAAGCAAAAAGACGGCAAGATGGTATATGATGAAGCATCTGGAGAGTGGGTGCCCAAGTGGGGTTACAAGGGAAAGAACAAAGCACTCGATGACCAGTGGTTGGTGGAGATTGACGATAAGGTCAAGGGCACACCTGACGAGATGGTTGACCCGCGCACCTTGGCACGTGCGGAGCGCAAGAAGCTTGTGAAGAAGAACGAAGCCCAGCATAAGCGCAACCTCCGCCAGCTGAGAGTGTAGGTTTTCTGGCTATCTGTGATGGGCTAACTGTCCCATTGATTACTATACATGAAAGTTGAATTATCTGAAGCCTAGGGGTTGAATTATCTGAAGCCTAGGGGTTGAATTATCTGAAGCCTAGGGGTTGAATTATCTGAAGCCTAGGGGTTGAATTATCTGAAGCCCAGGGGTTGAATTATCTGAAGCCTAGGGGTTGAATTATCTGAAGTCTAGGGAAGTTGAAGAAGGCACAGATGTACCTCCTAATCATTTAGCAGTTGAGCATTGATTGAACTGTTTGATGAAATGGATGGTTTAGGATGGTGGTCTAGAGACCCCAAAATGACGGCTAGAAAATCAGTCTTCCACACTGGCACTTCTGTGTAAAGACACTAAAACTGGCATAAGTGACTATCTAGTCTGGTCTCTATTTACTATATTGAATCTGGATAACGTTAAGTAGAGTCAGTAGTATTGTAATAGTACTGGTGGAAGTATTACCAGAAGAATAGTGGAATGTCCTAGCAAAGTGTTACCATCTCTATATCTATAATTACGGTGGTGATACAAACAATACGACCGCGCGCAAATGTTTCCAACCAAGACAGAATGACCAGCACGAAAACAACCACACAAATACGAAAACAACCATACGAAAACAACCACACAAATAAGCAAAGCAGTGCGACAAAATTTTCAAGCCAAAATTTCAAAAGTTTCGACCAATTCCAAACCAAATGTCGAAATGTTCACACCAACTTAATAAATTTCAATATCTAAAATCTTGCTACATTTGGGAGTCTCCGATCAAGGGCAAAACGAACAGAACTGAACTAGTTTCTTTGTTATCTTGTAAATCAAAACTTGTATATGGTTTAATGAATGTGCGAAGTGGTACGGAACTTTTGAAATATTGGTACAGTATTTTTCAAAATTATTCAACCGTGCGACAAAATTTTCAAGCCAAGATTTCAACATTATTCAAGCAGTGCCTCCATTTATTCAAACCGAATAAAAGTTTTATTATACAGCATAACATGGGAACTACTTTTGTTTTGTCCGCTTGGCTGTTGATTGGAAGACTCTAAGAATAGAATATAATAGCAATCACCAGTCATAAAATAATTACTGAAATCTACTAAAGTTGATATAAAACATTTTCCATTTGGTTTGAATAATTTTGTCGTACTAGTTTGAATTTTGAAATATTGGTACAGTGTTTTTCAAAACTATTCATACTAGTGCGACAAAATTATTCATACCAATATCTCAAAATTATTCAAACTAGTGCGACAATATATTTCAAACCAAAAGGCATAATGTTTCAGACCAACTTTTAATAGAATTCAATATTCTGAACTCGATAATCTGAAGATTGCCTCATATATATATAGGGGTCTCCAACTAAAGGTGAAACGAACAAAACTAAATTAGTTTCCATGTGATGGTGTATATTAAACTTGTATTTGGTTTGAATAGTTTTGAAATATTGGTATGAATAATTTTGTTGCACTGGTGTGAATAATTGTGTTGCACTGGTATGAATAATTATGTTGCACTGGTATGAATAGTTTTGAAAAACACTGTATGAATATTTTTGTCGCACTGATGAATAATTTTAAAAAACACTGTAGTTTTGAAAACACCGTAATTCAAAGGTTTCGCACCCATTCAAACAACCTTTCAAACCATACAAGTCATGTATAGAGGATATCAAGAATCAGTTCAGTTTCATCCGTTTGAATAATTAGAAAACTCAAATATACATGAGGCAATTCTCCACATTAATAAATATTGAATTTAAGTTTGTGTGTTTTATGCCATGGTTTGACAAATTGTACGAATGGGTGCGAAACTTGAATACTGTTGAATTTTTGAATACTGTCAATTTTATAGTGTGGTTGAATCGTTTTCGCGCTGGTGAAACTTTTGAAGACTGTAGCTAGTAAGTAATAAATATAATCATTATGATTTGGTTCTATGACAAAGACCCTTAGGGATATCATATGAAATCGGGGACATAAATAATATGGGCTCCGGCAATGTAGGAGTGGTATAAGTTATCGAATAGAGGTAAATTCGCAGCTTTACATAACTGAGCCATAAGTTTAATTCTTGTATGACCTAAATTATAATAAACAATTTATTAAATTCAATGTACAATAATTGGACAGAAAGTGAAAGAGAATTAATTTGAAATATTTTATTTTGTTATTTGATGGTATGAGCTATAAATATAGAATACCGGGGTAGAAAGGTTTTAGAGGCTTCATGAGTAGTAGTAGTGCGAGTAGTAGTAGTAGTGGGAGTAGTAGTAGGAGTGGGAGTAGTAGTAGTAGTGGGAGTAGTAGTAGTAGTGGGAGTAGTAGTAGCAGTAGTAGTAGTAGTGGTAGTAGTAGTAGTGGTGGTGGTGGTAGTAGTAGTAGTAGTAGTAGTAGTAATAGGTATAGTAGTAGTCGTAGTAATAATTTAGAAGTAGTAGTGGTAGTAGTCGTAGTAATAATTTAGAAGTAGTAGTGGTAGTAGTCGTAGTATTAGAAGTAGTAGTACTACTTGCTACTCTAATACTACTACAGTTACATAGATCACTAGTAAAAATAATGGTACTAGTAAATTTATAGCTCTATTATAGTACGAGTACTAGTAGTAGGTCTCCATAGCTATCACTACCTCTATGGCAATATAGTCTTGACTAACGGTCAGAGATTCATACTTATACTGCAGTTTGAACCTAGTGATGCAATATTCCTGTCCATACCACCGCTCGCCTTGAAATAGAATCACCACTTAAACCGAGATGTGTAACATCCCGAAGTCTATACAAGTACTGATCCCTTGAAGAAGGACCATACAAGAATACATGAACAAGCTGACACTTGAATCATCAAGAACTAACAAAACTAGGTAGTAATAGTGAAGAAGTAGTAACTGGTAGTTTTCAGACTAGTATTTCATTGAGTATAAGCTGGTTCTAATATGTGCTATTCAGAATTGTCCCGGGAGAACTCCTACCCTCATAAGACATGGGTGACAGTTCTCCCTTTTATATTCCATAATCCGTTTCTGCCAAGCAATATACTTGCTCTTCCGGAGCCACCACTTTTCCGAAATTCGCTCTAACAATTGGGGCTTAGACGTTGCATTGACAATAACAATTGGGACTTAGACGCTTCACTCATGTACGCGATGTAACCCGTGACCACTCGCTAACAGTAACTTTTAGTAGTACTTTTAGTAGTAGTACTAGTAAATATTAATAGTAGTACTAGTTATTATTAGCAGTAGTAAATATTAATAGTAGTACTAGTAATTATTAGCAGTAGTTGTTAGATTTTTGATATCGTTAAATACTGTACAACTATGACTATTCATTGATGATTCCTCTAGAAGAATTATCTGGAGCTATCTTATAGTTCGAAGGTTCTGGGGTAATGCTGGCTGCGTTCGAGCCACAGTTGCCTAACTTGGCCAGCAGTAGCCTGTCTCGGCCAATTATAGGATAAACATGCCGTAGATAAGGATAAGGCTATAGATAAGGATGCACTTGATAGTCGCCTTAGACAGGGTCTTTCTTAATCCTCTTCTAACCTTACAGCGTAGCTATAATTTGGACCAGTGGTAGTGCGATACCACGGTGAATCTGACAATGAACTGTAAATTGAAATAGGTTAGAAAAATTTAATTTTAGATTGATAGTACTAGTAGTTATAGTAGTATAGTAGTACCAGTAGTAGTAGTAGTGGAAGTACTAGTAGAAGTATAGTAGAAGTATAGTAGAAGTATAGTAGAAGTATAGTAGAAGTATAGTAGAAGTATAGTAGAAGTATTAGTAGTAGTAGTGGAAGTACTAGTAGAAGTATTAGTAGAAGTAGTGGAAGTACTAGTAGAAGTACTAGTAGAAGTATAGTAGAAGTATAGTAGAAGTATAGTAGAAGTATAGTAGAAGTACTAGTAGAAGTATAGTAGAAGTATAGTAGAAGTACTAGTAGAAGTATTAGTAGAAGTATAGTAGAAGTACTAGTAGAAGTACTAATAGAATAGTGACAAAGTCAAGTAGTAGTGGTACAGTGGTAAGTAATTGAACATAAACAATACTACATCCGATGGTTCTCATGGAAGCACAATAATGTGAAACAATGTGACTAAACAATAAGATGAAAATCGCTAATTAATAGAAGGTGACTGGAATGTAGTTTATTAAAAATGTATTTAAGTCATTTACGAGGTCTAAGAGATTAAAGAACTAACAGGTCTGAGAGGTCCAGAGTCTCAGTCTCAGTCTCAGAGTCTGAGAAGTCTAAGTCTTTCTCCAGTAATCTAAGAAGTCTATAAACTATCGATTAAAAAGACTGTATATTAAGGTGACCAGTTTTTAACCAATATACCATACATACCGATATAGAACAAGTACAATTACGCAAGTTGGATTGATATTTAAATTGTATATCCTGCATATACACCTTCTTGGTTAAGAGCGCTGGGCCGGCAATTATTGCGGGAATAAAATATTAAAATTATTCAACCAAATCAAAATCTCCTACCACTCGCACAATTTTCAAACCAATGCACACCAACTTGCAATAGAATTCAGTAATCAGAAATTTAAACTAGACGATTGCTTATATACGCTATTCGAATCTTTCAATCAAGGTCGAAGCGGGGAAACTAAAGTATTAAAATTGTTTTTGGTTTGAATAATTTGAATAATTTTGAATGATGAATAATTTTGTATGAATAATTTTGAATGGTATGAATAATTTTGTATGAATATTTTTGAATGATGAATAATTTTGTATGAATATTTTGTCGCACTGTTTGAGTTTTCAAAAACAATGTACCAGGCATCATTACTTATTGAACTTTGTTATGCGACTCGGAGTTAAGACCTAATGTTTCAGACGAGCGGTCCTACTGGAATGTTGCATCACTAGGTCCGACTAAAGTATAAGTATGAAGCTCTGCCGTTAATCGACACTATATTGCCATAGAAGTGATAGCTATGGAGACATTAATAGTACAGTCTTTTTCAAAATTATTCATACCAATGCGACAAAATTACTCATACAAATATTTCAAAATTATTCATACCACTTCGCACAATCTTTCAAACCAAATGATAATGTTTCACACAAACTTTTAATAGAATTCAGTAATCAGAAATTTTATATTCAAACGATTGCTTATATACAATTCTTGGAGTCTTTCAATTAACCGCCAAACAGACAAAACTAAAGTAGTTTCCATGTTTTGCTGTGTATTTTATTAAGTTTTAATTTTGAAATATTATGAATAATTTTGTTGCACTGGTATGAATAATTTTGTCGCATTGGTATGAATAATTTTAAAAAATACTGTACTACTCACAATAATTCTTATTTTTAATCTTCGCATTTTATCCTCGGTATTGACAATATGGAATGAGAAATGGCTTGATATAAACACCTTTACATTTTAATTCTCAATAATCCTTTCTTTCCTTTTTTTCCTTCTTTCTTTCTTTCTTTCTTTCTTCCTTTCTTTCTTTCTTTCTTCTTTCCTTCTTCCTTTCTTTCTTCCTTCCTTCCTTCCTTCTTATCCTATTTCTATTCAATATTCATCTTCTCATCTCTTCTCTTCCTAAAGTGCGCACTCTCTACTACATCATGGAAACTCAGCTCGACGCCACGGCGTATCAGCCCATGATCGATGTATGTATAACGACTCAGATCCGTTGCTCCTACTAACCACAGGCCATATTGAGTGTGGCAGACCTTGAAAGGATCACAGTCAAGAAAATCCGAAACGCCCTTCTGGAGCTCTTTTCCATTGACTTTACCCCACACAAAGTATGTATATGAGGAAGAAGATGATGAAAATATCAATTGACCCTATACTAATGCCAGAAACAAATGAATGACTTTATTTTACAGCGATACTATGCACTCGCCGAGAAGCTCGAACGCAAGGATGACCAATCGGAAGACAATGTGGACGACGACAAACACAATTCATCCGAGAACCATAAAAATCAGGTCCTGGAGTTGGAGCGCAAGAGAAAACTCGAACAAGATGACCGCAGGCTCGCCGAAAAACTCCAGAACGAAGCATCTAGCCGGAAGACCCGGGCGCGTGGTGGAGCTATTAAGAAAGTCAAGCGGAGCAAAGCAAACAGTTCCAACAACTCCAGTTCCAGCTCCAGCTCCAACAACTCCAGCTCCAACACATCTAAGCGTACTCCCAACACAGCTTTTAATGCCGAACTTTCCTTGTCCAATGCTCTCCAGCAAGTGGTGGGCCAACCTCGTATGAGTCGACCAATGGTGGTCAAGCGACTCTGGGAGTATATCAAAGAACACCAACTCCAGCTGCCAGACGACAAGCGCCGCATTTGCTGTGACGATAAGCTCATGGCTATATTCAAGAAGACATCTGTGGGAATGTTTGAGATGAACCGAGATTTGGGTAGTCATTTATTCAAGGACGAGGATTTGGTTGACGGGCTGACCGAGCTGAATGAAGTACTGCCGAGACCGAAATCGGAGCCTATATCTGATGTGGATGAATAATCAGGGATAACCTGATGTATTGATATACTTGATACTTGATAACCTGGTATACTTGATACTTGATATACTTGATAACCTGATATACTTGATAACCTGATATACTTGATAACCTGATATGCCTGATATGCCTGATATACATATACCTGATATGTTACATGGACTAAATCCAATGAATTTTGAAAAGTGTCAATGAAATATCCTTGATATTCTTCTGGTATTCTAGCCTGTCTGATCAGTTGACATGGACTTTTCCACACTAGAAATTGATCTATGATTGATTTGATTGATCTGATTGATCTGATTGATCTGATTGATCTGATTGATCTGATTGATCTGATTGATCTGACTGATCTGATTCATCTGATTCATCTGATTCATCTGATTGATCTGATTGATCTGATTGATCTGATTCATCTCACTCATCTCATTCATCTCATTGATCTCATTGATTACTGCTGGATATATCATTCTACACTACTTGCTTCCATTAATGAAGCTTCCATTGGCTAATGATTAATCCGTTTACAATCCCCTATCCATCCGACTAATAATAACTTTATGGCACTGTTGCTCAGCTTTCCTAATCAACTCGATAATTCAAGGTTATGCTAGTCAAAATGTGTGATTGGCAGTCACGAAACAAGTATGTTAGGCCGGCTCTGTGCAATACTTACTTTAATGCTCTATCGGATTCAAGGTAAGCACAATGAGATAGCCACCGTGAAACAGACATACAAGAAAAGTGGTAAGTCCGTGTTACTGTCATTTGTACATCTCACTTTACTTCACACTTCTCACATTTCTCACTGTAACTTCTCACACTTCTCACACTTCTCACACTTCTCACTGTTACTTCTCACTATTACATCTCACTGTTACTTCTCACTGTTACAATGTTTTTCACAATTATTCATCCAGTGCTACAAAATTATATCCAAATACAAGTCTTAATATACAATGAAAATTACTTTAGTTTTGTCCGTTTCCATTGATTGGAATCAAAAATGTATTTAAGCAATCTTATAAATATAAATTTTCTGATTACTGAATTCTATTAAAAGTTGGAGTAAAATACATGGTTTGAATAATTTTCAAAAACAGTGAAATAATTTTGTCGCACTAGTTTGAATAATTTCGATTTTGGTATGAATAATTTCGAAAACATTGTACCTCTCACTGTCATACATCCGTACATCCCTACATTCTAAACATCCACCCACCCTTCCATCTACCCATCCATTTTTCTTCGGACACTTGATAAATATTCTGATCTTATCCTAGCTCTATCTTAGACCAGAAATCTCAACCAAAACCCCCTATCTTTTACACGTCTTGCATGCGGCTCAACTACCCAAATCGGGTATCTGCTCTTCTCCATGCGCGGAACGACCACTCAACTTACCACCTCTACAAGCTATCGTTACCATCAGGCGGCAGAGTATTTCTCCCCACTCTGGACCGTGCACACCAAGAATACTGAGAATTTCGTGAGCATTATAAGTGGCTAATAATAAGGCTATAAGATCTGAATTTACGTGTTTGAACTGTTGATTGAGTTTACCTTTGGTACAACTAGACGACTACTGACTAGTGAATACTGATTGACTACTTGCTGACTACTGAATACTGATTGACTACTGACTACTGAATACTGATTGACTACTGACTGACTACTTACTACTGACTGACTACTTACTACTGACTGACTACTTACTACTGACTGACTGAATACTGACTGACTGTCTGACTGGTATATTTGTTACCATTGTTGATCCAAAACTATCCATAAGTCTACTCTTACTAGCACTTCATTTTATTACTCAATACTGAAATCAGTCATCAGTGTTACTCATCTTGCATTTCCAAGTCTCTAATGAGCCGTCGAAAATCTTCCCCCCCTCATACAAGGACTCTGAGTCTACTATCGTACACCGCAGATACTCTGGTGGAAAAGGTGGACTTGACTAAACTATACAAATCAGTCCTTAAGGTGGTATTGATGCAGTATATTAATGAGGCCCGGTTCCAGAAACCCATTGCCCAGCAGCGGTCTGGTCTGCCGGATCGCAAGTCTCGAACAACCCGGGAAAATGAGCCTGTAGTGCCCACTTACTTGGTGGCCGAGCTCAAAATCCGCTTGAATAGCATAGCCATGGGCCAGTCCAAACATGATGAGGCCACGCGGCGCTCGTTGCTCCGATTCTACTCGGATTTGCTTGATCCTACGGTGGCCAGCGAGCTCCTGCGTGCCAAGTTGGGTACGTTGGTGATGAAATTTGTCAGTGCCGCCAACAAAGAGCTTGTCAAGTTGTCACTGGTTCCTGCGGAAGAAATCAGTTCGCGCGTGTTTTCCCAGACTGAGCTGTTTATCCAGATCATCAAGTCCTTGGTGCAGAAGGATAAGAATAGCGCAGTGTTGGTGGCCAAGTTGAACGAACACAGTGCAGCATTGCAGCCCAAAAGTGACCGGGTATTGGGCCATGTGGCGGATGCCGATGCAAAGTACCCAGAAATTCCCTTCAAGGTTTCCGATATGGACCAGGCCGCGGTGCAGCTTCTCCGCAGTATATTTGATGTGGACGACGCACAGCTCCAGACTGACGTGCTGGCTCTAAAGGCTACAGTCACCCACAAGGCCTTGGCCAAGGATATAGAACAGGTGCTTTTCTACACAGGCAAGGACATTGGCAAGTATGCCCCCAACAGCTTTTCCGACAAGTCTGCATACGAGCTGTGGAAGCAACGAGAAATAGCGGTTTGTGAGGGTCTTCAGAAAAAGTACGCTGTGCCCGCACACATGAAGCTCTTGCCAGCGCCCCAGCTTCCTGTGGGCGAGGAGTTCTACATCATGCCATCGCGTGCGCACATCAACCCATACTTCACACTTTTGGCCAAGCTCCTATTGGAGCATGCACTGGCCGACTCCATGTCGTTGCAAAAACCAGCACGGGACTTGCTTGCCACGTGCTCCAAAATATGGAGACTTGACCCCTCCACACGTGCCGTGTGCTTTTATTCTGCTGCCCACATGACTGGCCATTTGGTGGATGCCATATACCGAAAGCCTGAGTCCAATCACTTGGGACCCATTGATTTGGAGGCTTCCACTACAATTCTCCAGGCCTGTAAGCGCACCACCGAGGATGGTGGCCTCGATTGGGACGATAAGCAGCTGTGGAGTATACAGGACCAGGAAGAGTGGGTCAAGAGTTTGGGTTACACGTATTCGCTGGTGATGCAGAGCATCAAAGACTGTGTGAGCGCGGTGCTCAGCAAAAGCGTCAAGCCCAAGTTCGCACCATACCTCACTTTCTTGGGCGAGTATGTGGAATCCGATAGCCTTTTTGGAAAAATCCAGAATCTGGGCGTGCCGGCCAAATGGGAGAAGAAATTGAGCCGTACGCTTCTCCGGGCATCCGAGGCTCTGTACGCAGAGCTGTTGGCCACGCTTCCCAGGGACAACACCGTGAGCATCGTGCATATCTTAGACATCTGCGATGAGCTTGTGGGCAACATCAAAATGCTCCAGAAACGCTACAAATTCCCGCTCTTGGACTTCCTCAACGTGGGCCACACTTACGCTTCCGTGGTGACCGGCATGTTTGGGTCCGATGCAAATAACATCCTCAAGCACATTGTGCTCCATGTGACCGCACAAGGCCAGTTTCTCAACTATGGCGATGCCTTAGAGGCCTACAAGTCGCTCTGTGAGATCCGAAGCATCCACAGCCAGGTTTGTGGGCAACAGGCGCAGTTTGCCTTTGATCTCGAGACCTTCTTCTACCCGTATCTCGAGTCGTGGGTGAAGGAGAGCTCTGACAAGATCAAGAGCTTCGTGACGAACGCACTCACCGAAGACGACTTCCAGCCCATGGACATTGAAGGCGATGCCACCAAGCACAGCACGTCTGTGCACGATATTTTCTCGTTGATCAAGCAGTACTTGGGCATTCTTCGCGGGCTCAACTGGCAGCACGAGCTACAGTTGGCCAAGGTGTACACCACGCTCACGCAAAGTGTCAGCACCAGCTGCGTTGTATACGCCAGTGAATTGAGCGATATCATCATGGACGACCTCAACGAAGAAAAAGACGAAGACACTGGCGAGAAGAACGGCTGGCTCGACGAGGTCAAATCCATGGTCACGCATTTGGGCAACGATAAGGTGGCCGTGCAACCATTCAACTTCACCCCCCGCACATGCATTGGGCTCAACAACTTGAACGCCATGATCACGCAGCTAGGCAAGTTGGAAGATGTGGTGGATCCCGAAGCGGTCTCTGCCACCATGGCCGAGCACGACCCGGCGTCCAAACACCACTACACCAGCCACGTGTTTTCCATCCGCTTGGTCAAGGCTGAGAATCTCAAGTCCAGTGCCGACGCCGCGAACTTGAGGCCCTATGCCACGTTGGTGGACACGCAGGCGCGCCGCATGGTGGCCAAAACTCGCACCATGGAAACAGAAAACCCAGAATGGGATGAGGAGTTTGAGTTGACACTTGAAGCCCACTCGCTGGTGACTCTTTCATTGACCATTTGGGAGGAGCGGTTTGGTACTCATGCCGTATGTGGACGGGCATTGATCCAGCTTGAGCCACGCAAATTTAAGCATGATGGCATTCCCCAGGAAGTGTTTCTAGATTTGGATACACAGGGTCGAGTTTTGACGGAAATTGCTGTGGAGAGCGAACGAGACGACGCAGTTTTTGCCTTTGGCCGTGCTCACCGCGCGCTCAAGCGCAACCAGCAGCGCATCACCAAGATGATCGTGGCCAAGTTTTCCAAGTTCATCAAAAGCTGCATTTCCAGACAAACCTTGAAGGCAGTGTGTGGGAATGGGGGCAACATCAAGCCTACACAGCAACAAATGGATGATGCCATGATGCCGTTGTACAACTACTTGAATATGAATCTTGCAGTTTTGGCGCAGTACTTGACCAAGGAATTACTTGTTCTGGTGATGTTAGAGGCATGGCGCGTTGTGGTGGTGTGTGCTGATGAGTTGCTTCTTCCGCAGTTGAAGAGTTCGCGGGCGCTCAAGATGCTTAAGAATGTGGGGGGAGCCACGAAGTCTGGGTGGAATTCTGGAAGTGGCTGGAATTCTGGAAGTGGATGGAATTCTGGGAGTGGATGGAATTCTGGTTCTGGATGGAATTCTGGTTCTGGATGGAATTCTGGTTCTGGCTCTGGCTCTGGTTCTGGTTCTGGTTCCGGATGGCAGTCTGCTGTGTCGTCAGCAGTGGCCAATGTCACAAACTCCATGAATTACCTTGGCTTTGGTAAAACCTTGACCAGCAACGAGATAGAGACGGTGATTGGCTGGATCAATTTCTTGTGCTTTGACTTTTTCTACAATGAAGGCAATGGGCCTCCGGTGGCCGCGTTGAAGAACGACCAGTACCAGCTGTTGCTCTTGATTCCCGTTTATTATGAAAACGACGTTGCTCTGCTTGAGCTTGAGTCCGAGCGCCTTGCACCTGCGTATCTCCAGACGCTCCGGGATAAAAACAATGTGTTTGTTTCGGATGCGGCCATGTTGAGAAGCCGGGCTGGTTCCATAGCCCGAAGCCTGACCATCCGGGCCAACGCCACGGCCAAGGCCCGAGCACATGCGGAGAAGGAGGCACGGGAGCTTCTGGCGGATCCATTGACGGCGCAGACCTCGGCAGAGAATATTATTCTCCGGCTCTTATTGCTCAAGGGCGAGAAGGCATTTGTTTCCCGGCGTCTTGAGCAGAGGGAAAGGTTGGCACATACCATAGCGACGGAACGCTTAGCCCGAGCTGCTGCCGAGGGAACTTTTCGTTAGACCAGTAGTTTGAAGATAGGAATTGAGACATGACATGAGACATGACATTGAAGAAGAACATTGAAGAACATTGAAGAAGAACATTGAAGAAGACTGACATTAAAGAGTAAGACTAAGTTGACAAATTCATAGATGATTTCGCTATTGGCATTTTCTTCGTGGGTAAAACTCTTTAGTACCTTAGAGGCGGCATGACAGAATTTCTACCATACAGTGTTTCAAAATATTCAAAGCAGCGTGCAAATGTTCGAACCAAGAAAACTAGTTCAAACCAAGAACTGAAAGTTTCGCACCCATTCGCACATTCATACAAATACAAGTTATGAGGGTAACAAGCTAGTTCAGTCCCTTTGCTACTGAAAAATGATTTCTAAATGTATATGCAGATTAACATTTCTTATTGAAGTAATATCTAATATTCTAATATTGAAGTAATATCTAACATTCTAATACTGAATTAAAAGTTGGTGTGAAACATTATGCCATTTGGTTTGAAAGATTGTGCGAAATGGTCGAAACTTTGAAATAAGAGTTTTTAAAATTATTTAAACAGTGCGATAAATTATTCACACAGTGCGATAAATTATTCAAAATAATTCAAAATTTCTTTATCATTGCACAATCTTTAAACATGGCATGATGTCAACTTTTATCAGAAATTTAAAGAATTGCCTCATGTACTATTTGGATTCAAGGCTCAAACCAATGACTACTTTCCTTGTTGTCCTATATACAAGAACTTGTATTTGGGTTGAATACAGTATTTTTCAAAATTATTCAGACCAGCGCGCAAAATTATTCATACCAATATTTCAAAATTATTCATACCAATATTTCAAAATTATTCATACCAATATTTCAAAATTATTCAAACCAAATGGCATAATGTTTCACACCAACTTTAATGGAATTTAGTAATCAGAAATTTTATTTGGACATTTGCTTATATACATTATTCTTGCAGTGTTCCAATCAACGGTCGAAACGGGCAATACTAAACTAGTTTCCATGTTATGCTGTATATTAAAACTTGTATTTGGTATGAATATTTTTGCCGCACTGGTATGAATAATTTTGTTGGTAATCGCACTGAAAGAATAATTTTGCTGGTATGAATAATTGCACTGGTATGAATGCACTGGTTTGAACAATTGTTTGGCTAAATAATTTGTTGGTTTGAACAATTTCGAAATACTGTAATTTAAAATATATAAGACATTGACAACATTAGACTTCAACTCATACTCATTTGTCTTCACCATTCTCGTTCATGGTAATCTCCTCCATGGTACTATCGTTGGCCTCCTGTTGAATGGTCGTGTCGTTGTGTTCAGGAAGTACAAGCGTCGAGTCCGCATCAAGAGTGGCATCAGGATTCTTCTTCGCTTGCTTCTGTGGCTCGCCTGCCTTGTAGCTCTTGATTCCTTTCAGGAGAAGTTCCTCAAACGATGTATTGAGTTTCTTAATGCTCTCTTCGGCCATGCTGGAGTTCCAGGGCATCGACTTGTCGTTGAGGATGTGCTCAACACTTTCCTTCTCTTCTCCATTCTCCTTGCGCTTCACATAGAGACTGTTGGAAGTGAACAGGTCAAAGGTGTCGGACTCGAAAAACAACCTGAACGAGTTTTCGCAAATGGACATCTTGAGCTTGGACACAGCTCTTCCGTTGCACAGGTCCTCGTTGACCAAGTCAATGAACGGCTTGTGGAAAGGCATGGTGATTTTAGCCAATGGCACACCCTCCGTGGGATGTGACATCACGTACGATGTCACGTAGTAGTTGTAGCGCTCCTCAGCATTGGCGTGGTCATTGATGGTCAAGTCATCAAGCCCCACAAACTGGATGTTCACGCAGTTGGACCCTTGCACATAAGCAATCTTGAACATGTTCTCGTCGGTACTCATCAACAGCCGAACTTGCATTCGGTATAAGATCTGCTTCTTGGCCGTGGTGGTCGGGCTCTTTCGGTCCTGCTCAAAGAGAACTAGCATCTCTGCCGTCTTGTGGTCCGTGATCAACGTATGCATGTGCTTGACCAAAGACTGCACCACCTTGTCCAAAGTGTAGCATTTGTAGGCCTTGTTTCTGTATGCCTGTCGTAAACTCTCCTCATACCACTGGTGCTCGATTTCTCCATCCAAGAGCCTTTCAGCCAAGCTCACCACCTGGCTATAACAGCCCTTGGGCCCAGCCACAATCTCAATGTTCATTTCCTGGAGCTGGTGCGATACAAGGTTCAAGTCCTTGGCAAATTGTGGGATCTTGCGAGACTTGATTTCCTTGCCCACTTCCTCGTCCATTCCCTTGATTTCGCTCAACCTCTCGTAGAGCGTCCGGAAGTGCCTGAAAAAAACGTAAACCGTTGTGTTGCAGAAGAGATTGAACTTGTCTCGGGTCTCCTCTTTGTCGGCATCGCCAAGCGAAAATTTGGAAGAAGACGTGCTGATCCACAAGTCTGCCGACTCGTGTATTGACGCAGATAAACTCTCCTCAGCCTCACTGGTGGGAGTATCATCCACCTCTTCTTTGCGGGACTTGGTGGACTGTTTTTTCAACACATCCCGTAGAAGATCGTTTTCTCGCCCACGTTTGCCCGGAACGGAAGTTTTTTCGTCGCCCGCACTTTCGATGTCATCATTTTTTTCGTCTCTACTGGACTCGTTCATGCGCTTCTTTAAAGCTGTTTCAATCGCGCTTTGATCAATGCCGAAAAAAAGCGCAATGAAATGTTTGAAGAAATCACAAAGTTTTTCGCGATCTCCTTGCGAATAATTGGATGAATGGTTGATGAAGTACTCCGAAAGCTTGATAATGTCAAACACCACTTCATCATCTGAAAATTGGTAGTCTAGTTGCTCTTGCGATTTGGGCATCAATGGATGTAATCGTTTGTTTTGCTGCTCCACCTTGACCGTGCTGATTTCACTAACCAATTGCTTGGCCGTAAGAAGCTTCTTGTCGGCCTGCTTGAAGGTCAAGCCCAAATGGTCCAAGGATTTGTAGAACACTTTTTGCTCCATTTCTCTCCATACCTTGTTCCATTCGCGCTGCGCTCTTTTCCATTCCTCATCCTTTTGCTTCAATCTCTTCAAAACAACCGGAACTGCAACTGCTGGGTTTTCGTGGAGAGCATCAATCACCTCGAAACCTCTGTCCTTGTCATAGATCTTGCGGATAACTTTTTTGTAGATGGTTTGCGAGGTGTGGCCCAAGCCGGGCGGAAGCTTGAAACTGGCTTTTTGCTCGGGTGTCATATTGGCGATGCGGTTCGCGATGGTTTCGAGCGTTTGTATGGTGCGCAAATTGGCTTCCATGTGGTAGTCAAATTCAAGTCTCTCCTCCTCAATCTTGAACAAAATATCCTCGTACTGGTTTTTCCGGTGCGAAATAAAACCGGCATCTTCTGAAGCCCACGTGGGGTGTCCGACCCACTCGTCGTTCAACACCTCCCAGCACATTTCGTCTCTTCCAGAACATGGCATGTAGGTTTCAATCTTGGGCAATTGACGGTATGAAGGCCCATGAGCTTTGCACAACGAGAGCTCAATCTGATGCTTTTTGAAACTGATATCCTCCATGCTCTGGGTCTTCTCTTCGTAGCCCACAAACTGCTTGAACCAATTGAGCAAGTCGTGGTGATTGTCGCCCAAGAAAGAGTCCACGCGCTGCACCAACGTCTCTTTGTCGATGACATCCTGAGAGAAAAGGTTCAACATCTTCAAAAACTCGCTATATGTCTGTTTGTTGCCAATGGCCTTTTTGACCTTGTCGAAAAAGGAAAGTTCTTCCAGAAGCGAAGAGTTCTTGGCCATGGTGCTGGGAGGTACGGGTTCGGGGATTCCAGGAACCAACGTGGGATTCACTCTGGCTGCTGCAGAAGGCACTGGCGTCACGGACTTTTGCTTCATGGAGCCCGGAGCACCAGTTCCACGAACACTGGAATAAGTAGCTTCGTCATTGTAGTTGTTCAGGTATGGCGAATGCTGGTCTCCGTTTTTCCTGAAAGCTTCATGGTCCATTTCAGCATTCATAATGGGCACGCGCGCATTCCTGTAGTTGATGTCCTGGGCATTCAAAGGGCCAGCACCAGAAGCATTGGGCTGGAAATTTCCCAAAGGAGGCAACTGCGAGGTTCCGTTGGCCGCGTAGAAATGCTGGTTTTCATGCATATGCGGATATCCGTTGGAAGGCAATGCTTGATGGTCTTCAGGCCGCACTAGAAATTGCGGAGGCTGGTGGTTTCCTGTATCTGGCAAAAACTGCTTGAAATCATTGAGAAGATCAGGCGAGTTGGAAAACAAGCGCGTCACCTGCTCATACACTTCGCCAATGGGCTTCTGCTCCCGCTGATACGTCTGCAAAATCTCCAAAAATTGCTTGTAGATATCAGGCTGATTGGCAAACCGGGTCTTGATTTTGTTGACATACGAGATGGCGTGATTAAATTCAATCTGGCCTCCCACCTGTTGCTGGTCTTGGAACTGCGCTCCTTTGGGGGCGGCCTGGTTGTACCATTGATGCACCAGATTGTGGTCTCCTGGAATATCGCTGGGTGGGGTTCCTGCGAGATTGGGCCGCGTAGTGGTTCCTGTTGGCGTTGTCACGGTGATTGGGTTGGGATCCGAGGGGTCGGACGAACACTCGATCTTATAGCCGGGGGGCAAAAACGTGTTGAAGCCCTGAATCAAGTTGGGATGGCCACGGAACAACGACGATACGCGGTTAATCACGCCGGGTGTATCGATACTTTGGGACTTGAAGTCCTTCATGATATCTAAGAAGTTGTTGTAGATGTCTGCCTGGTTGTAGAATTGAATTTTGACTTGATCCAAATACGACAACGCATCTTTCACGTTCAAGGGCCTGTAGGCGTTGGAAGTCGAGGAACGGCTCAATACGCCCAGTGGGATGGCTGGAATGGGTCGTGTAGATTCAGAGTATTCCTTTTCAGGGGCATTTTCCTGGGGCTGAATTCTTTGTTTGGGTTCGATTTTTTCTGGCAGAAGCAGCAGAGAAGATTGACTCTGGGCAGGGTTTTGGGCTGAGATTCCTGGATTTTGGCCTGGATTTTGGACTGAACTTTGACCTGGATTCTGTCCTTGATTCTGACCTGGATTTTGTCCTTGATTCTGACCTGGATTTTGTCCTTGATTCTGACCTGGATTTTGTCCTTGATTCTGCCCTGGATTTTGTCCTGGATTTTGTCCTGGATTTTGTCCTGGATTCTGACCTGCATTTTTAACGTTTGTTTGATTTTGAACTTCTTTCTGTGAAGAATCACTTTGACCTGGAGTTTGGCCTTGACTTGCTGGGAGTTCCAGAGTATGGGAGCCATATATAGAATTGGGCAAATGCGAGCTCAATGCGCCATAGCCCGGCACCAGCGGGAAACGGGAACCCACAGCGGGCGGCAGACGGTGATCTTCATTGGAGTTGATGGAGGGGATTGTAAAGACATGACCGCCTGAGTTGGAGTTTCCACGGTTGCCCAAAGCGGGAAGAGACGTGAATGGTACAAACTGTTGTGACGAAGTGTCCAACGTTGCGGGTGGGGGTAACACGGGGGGATTTTGTCGGCTGATGTTAGTAAGGGTGATGGTTCTTCCGTGGAGTATCTCTGTTAGTGTTCATCAGCTAGTTATATCAGCCAGTTTGACTATTGCTGCCAAATAAGATGTTGAATACTGAACTCATAGCAAACAGTGGTCAGAATTAACAATATGGAAGTCACGATACCACGATAACAAATAGTAACAGACACTGACAAACACAGATGAACAGATAGATAAACAGATAAACAGATAGATAAACAGATAGATAAACAGATAGATAAACAGACAAAGAAACACAGATAAACAGACAGATAAACAGACAAAGAAACACAGATAAACAGACAGATAAATAGACACAGATAAACAATCACAAACTCTCACAATCACAATCACAATCACAATCACAATCAATCAAATTCACATGTCTTCCAACTTCTTCTTGTCTGGTTTGCTCAGCGTATTATCGTTTCAGTGTCCCTTTCAAAACTGTGAATATTTCATAACACATAATATACATACTTGAAATTTTGGTTGATCGGCATCGCTTGGTTGGGCCAGCGGCTCTCTTGATTGGACATGGTGGACCAAAGAAGGGGTTTTCTGTGAAGAATGACGAGATAGTGAGATAGAAAAAAAGGGCCGGTGGGGATGGGTGCAGGAGAGTGTGGTCCTGCATACAGCGGTGCGGCGGCACGGGTCGCTCTTTGACTGCCTGCATGTACGCCGGAGGGCGGGAGTCTAATTGCAAGAGGCCGTCAGACCCGCTTTTGCCGCATCAGGCACCGAAGGGTCTGCCACCGGCAGCTTATATAACACCCGTACATCCGTACATCTGTACCTCCACAACTTGACTGCGCAGTCTACACCCGTGCATCCTGGTGCAATCCGTGTACGCCCTAATTTCGCACCCGTACATCTGCGCACATTCACACCCGTACATCCACCAGTACATCCGCACGTACATCCACCCGTACATCCCACCCGTACATCCCCGCTCTACATCCATCAACTCAGATGCGCCAAAACTACTTCAGTTTCCTCCACCACAATGAACGCCCCCGACAGATTCGAGCTCTTTATTTTACCCGACGGTGTGGAAAAGTAAGTAAGTCCTTTTATTTCGTGCAGCCAAATACTAACCGCAGGATCAAAATCATCCCCGACACAAAGGTCCCCAATGCCGCCATCATCAAAATCGAAAGAGAAGACCACACGCTTGCCAACATGTTGCGTGCGCAGTTGGCTAAAGATGACCGCGTAATTTTTGCAGCCTACAAAGTGGAGCATCCGTTGTTTGCCAACTTCGTGTTGCGAATCCAGACCGACGATGACTATACTCCGCGAGAGGCATTGAAGAATGCATGTTCCAACTTAATTTCCGAGTTGGACATTATGAAAACAAAATTCAAGGATGAATGGGCCTTGAAGTCTTTACTTTCCAACGGAGAGTATTAGGAGTTGGATTATAAGGGGAAGTAATGAGATGTTGGATGGATAGGAAGATAAGAGCTTAATGAATGGAAAGGAATTGGATGAATAAGAATGAGAATGAGATGATTATAACTCTGATTATAACTCTGATTTATGTGATGATATCTCTGATTTATGTGATTATATCTCTGATTTATGTGATGATATCTCTGATTTATGTGATTATATCTCTGATTTATGTGATTATATCTCTGATTTATGTGATTATATCTCTGATTTATGTGATTATATCTCTGATTTATGTGATTATATCTCGATTTATGTGATTATATCTCTGATTTATGTGATTATATCTCTGATTTATGTGATTATATCTC